>LGRX02007420.1:0-23829 GCA_001247695.2 Cymbomonas tetramitiformis | reverse complement strand
TACTCACATATGTTACGTTATTTGCAGCGGAACATTTTAAAAATTTGAAGACTCAAAAAGACAGGTGCAATATTTCCGTGTGATGCACATGCATATGTAATAAAGCAATTAGATCAGCAAAAGTACAAAGTCGCAGGTACAGAAACTACGATATAACATTTCTGCATGATCACTAAGATCGTGTGGAAACAAATAGTGCGTTACAACGACATCCCGCTTCCGGGATGACGCCAAGATCTTTCTTCGCCAGCTGCTTCACACCGAGACCCTACACGTCCTGTAAAAATTATATGAACGCACTAAACTAAAATATAAGACGATTAGTAACGAGTATCCAAACCACACTTTCTGGTGATCGTACGCCAAGATCCCAAAACGGTGTTTGATTACAACTCAGTGCAGGATTCCAGAAGGCCAAAGGTAACCCACATGTGACAAACGTGGTGAAGGTCACGATCGTGACGCGACAGTCGGTGACTGAGTACGGACGCGCAGCTGGGTGTTACACTGTCTGAGTAGATAGCGATTGTAGCATATAGGGCGGCGTTGCCAAGTTTGAGCAGACGCTCATTATTGTTTTGCCTTCGCAGAGGTAGAGAGAATCCTAAGACCTCACTCAGACCGCGAAAACAGCAGTGTTTATGTTCAAGTAATTTATGATATGATATTTCGTCGTTTACGAATTGTGGTGCTTGCTTGCGCAGTGTTGATTTTAAGTTGGTAGCAGAACTACTTGTCAGTAGTTTTTTTTCATGTTGAGAAAACGAGCTTGCATATGTGGACTGTGGAGTATCTACTTGTTAAAAAGCAATTGGACTTTTGGAAGTGTATAGCTGTCTTGTTGGACAGTTGTGTGGTGGCAGTATATGCAGTGTTTGCGTTGCCTTGAGATATACATGCAGTTAGCAGAGTTACGTTAACACTATACAAAGAGAGTATATATGTATCTGTGGAACCACGTTGTGCACGGGGTTCGCGACAGTACACGTAGAGCAAGCACGTCACAAACGGTCCGTAAGTTTCTGTTCACCCACCAAATGCCTTATACACGCGAGGAGATTATGATTATGAAGTGAGGGACTAGTAAAATCGGGGGTAACAAGGTAACGTGTCCTGACCAGCAAAATCGGGGCGGAGCGGGTTAGCAAGGGGTGAGGGGGAGAGAGATGTGTGTGAGGGGGGAGGTGGGCGGGGGAAAAGTAGGATCGGAGATGGAGCAGGGCTCAACGCACCGCGCCTTCATCATAGAATATGATACAAACCACGAAGCTGTTGGATTATGTGTGTCACCCGCTGTAGGGGGCCACCACTCTCCAAAGAACTGTACCAGTACTCGTACAGTACTCGGTGACAGATCCCTAGGTCGAGACTACTTATTTGCGTTTATCCGTTTTATCAATGACTCTTGTATGTTATCACTTTGAGTAAACCCGATATATAGTGCCAGAGCTATATACCTAACCGGTTATGGGGTAGTATCCCACTTACATCACTGATGAATTTATTATGATTGGCTCAGTTCTTCCGATTGGTGGGCGTTGGGGCGGCCGGGATGACTTGATGGGCCTTCTAGCGTAGCGCGGACTCGGGCCCTGCGTACATGGTTTTTCAGATTGGGAATTTGCGGCGTCTACGGTACTGTCTGCGTTGATGTTTGTTTTTGACTGGGCTTGATCACCTCTGACGACTTCATCTTGGCCACCGCATCTTTCGACTTGTCTAGTTTCGTTCGTCCCCCTTTTCACAATTTCAGTCACGCAGCAGTCACACTTCGTCGCTCGCGCACAATTACATCGTCACCCCGCCCTACCCGATGCCACGCCTGCTGGGATCATCTAGTTATGAGTTCATCTTCTGTGCCCACGCCTCATGCTGGCGCGACAGCGAGAATGCGGTTAGACAACATTTTTTTCTGGGAACGTGGGGGCTCGGTATCGCATCACCCCGCAGTCTCCTGCTGTGGCGCTTGCTGCTGCGGATGAGAGGCGTGCTACGGCTCTGCTTCAGTCGACCTGGGACATCGACGTCGTGAAATGAACCGCCAAGGACACCCTGGGCAACAAGGCTTCGTCATTTTCTGGGAGCGAACCTCACAGGCGCGTTTTGTGGGATTCCTTGATTTCCTCGCTGCAGCAGTCATTTGCGGCCAAGGACTCCGACAGCGACGACATGTTTGACCTCGTTGATCTGGACAAGGAGGTCAACCCGATCTTCAACGACATTTTATTTCGTATCCTAGTTTCGTTGACTACCCCCTCCTCGCCCGCTCGTAGGTGGGTGGAGGCTTCCGCCCGCGTTTCCCCGCGGGATGGGAAAAAGGCGTTGCTGGAGATCACCAAGCGACTGCTGCCGCCTGGGCATCATCCCGCCCACCGCACCCGCACATAGCACCGCAGGCGGCCCGTACGTAGAGGCCGCACTGGCAAAGGCCTCCGCCCCATCATCCGCCGCCTGCTGGAATAATGCGCACATGGCCACCGCACGCACCCCCTCCGCGTCCTCCTCGTCGATGGGAATGCAGAATGCCGCGGCCGAGTGCGGGGGATGCTGACGCCCGCCCAACGGACAGTCGCGGTAGAAATGGTACTGCTAACCTTTTCCAGTCTTCTTGCACCTCCCGCAGAAGGGCTTCGCCTTCTGGTCGTCGCGGTCGAACCCGACCGCCGGCAACGGGTGCGTGCCAACGCGGAAGCCCCGCTGCGTACCGCGCTGCTGCTGCTGGTGCGGCCTGCGTAGCGCCACCGGCACACAGCCCTCGATGATGTCCACCAGAGCTCGCCTCCCATCCCGGTCAGACGAGGCGTCAGTACCAGTCAGCCAGACGAAGGCGTTGCTGTGCTTCTCGATGTCCAGAGCCAAAACGTCGTAGAGCAAGCCGTGCACCCTGCCCACCACATGAGCCAGGGGGTCGTCGAGGTCAAAGGAGGCCAGCTCCAGCCCAGCCGACTGAAACTCCGTACGTAGCTGCACCACCAGATCGGAGAGGAGGCCAGCGTCGTCCGTACCGCGGAAGTGGTGCTTCTTGTCACCAAGCAAGGACATCCTCGCGGACAACCTTGGCCCATTGACGATGAAGACGCGCTTTGTAGACCTCGTCGACCAGCTTGCACTGCTCCTGCAAGTACTTCCCGTGGTCGCCACGTCTGCATCCTCGTTTGAAGTCGGATTGGGGGTCGGAACAGCTGGCGTACACACGCGTCGGACTGTTCCGAATCCTGTCTAATAGCCTCAGCGAGGCATCGATGTCACTGTCCCTCTCAAGGGACTTCTTCGCTCGAGTGATTACACCCATACTCTGACAAGCCAGAGGGGAGGTGATACGCATGCACGCGGTCGGGTGTTGTAGCGAAAAAACGGCAATGTGCAGCAGTGGAGAGGAGCGAAGAGAGCAGAGCGGCGAGGGGCACTCGAAGATGTCGTCGAAGTCGAAGGTGTCGCGAACACCAGCCCAAGAAACAGTAACCAGCAGGGTCAGTGCCGGTGCAAAACTGCAGTCGAACATTACCGATATACTGCCGATATATCTCGGGTGTGATAATACAGTTAACAGGCAGAGCGCGGTATTTCCGTGATAGATAACTTGTGATAATTGATAATAACCAAGACAACTGTTAAACCTAGAACCTCGAACGGTCACGGTTACTGTACGGCTACTACTACTCGGGTCTAGACAGACTCAGATTGGACTTGGGTCTGGAAGGGGGGCTGAACCGAGACTCTCGGACAGGGCTGCCCAGCCAGATCCCGGCACACCACCTCCAATCGGGAGAGTGGTCTAGAGAGTGTTAGCAGTCACACGTCAAATCTACGGTGCGACGTCGTAATGGATGTAGCCTTCGCGTAGAGTCGTGCGTTCATTGGCTCAGGAAGTCCCATGCCACGGGAGTGCAAATCTGCATCGTTGAGCGATGTGAATGAGGAACCCACCGACATCCGACCTGAGGTCGGACCTGAGGTCGGACCTGAGGTCGGACCAAGGTGGGACCTCGCATTTTGTCCGATGTGGCAGTAGAAATCGATTCTTTGCCGTCAGATGATAATATTTTTGACGGTCTAGGGGCATATTAATTTTAAAGGCAATATTTTGACATTCAGTATCGAGTCAACACTCGCGATACTCCAGATGACCGATCACGCATCCCTTGTGACGTATGACAGTAGAGTATGTCATAGGCACTCGTGAACTGTGACTGTGGCGTCTATTGCAACAACATGTCGTTCTGTACAGTTTGTGTCGCTTTGTACAGTGCTTAACAGTGGCAGCCGATGTTTTTTTCCAGCTACGCACTCGAAAGGTTCTGAATTTCGGATAGAATAAATCGACGTATCAATAAATATGCCGAAAAGACAGTGCACCCACGATGAAAGTACATTTGACCGAGGTTTATGCACCGTGTGTCGTTCTAAGCAATCTCGGATGCGAGCGAAACAACGCGCTCGCATCCCAGATCGCAATACGTACATGAGGAGTGCAAGTAGCTTTCGTGTGCGTGTGCAAGAGACGTACTTGTCCGAAGTTTCCATCGAGACAATTTGGACAGAGTCTATTTTTAATGACGTTTTCGAAGACAGAGGGCGACAGAGCAGAGCAGTTGTGGAAGCGGAACACGTTCGCCAACTGCTCACCAAGTTCAATGTCACGAACTTCAAAGACTCGAAGAAGATTAAAAGTAGGGTGATAGTTGACTTATTTGCAGCGGGTTCTGGAATTATGGGACACGTGAAAAATATCCTACAGACAGATTTTCAAGAAGATTGTACTCTTATGTCGGTGGACCACCAAGCTATGAAAAAGTCAATAAAGGGGTGGCAAGCCAAGGACATCTTCGACCCGAAAGACTGGGGGGTCTTTTAAATGCGAACTACATCTGCGCACCACCCTCGAGTGGAATGAGCGACGCTGCATTCATTTTCTACGCAGCTGAGTGCAGGGACTTCTGCGCATTTATTTTGCCAAAGCACTGGCTCGCTGACCGCAGCTATCCATTGCGGAGGCTTTGGTGGGGACAACAACAAAAGAAGAAAACAGTTTACATTATTCCGTCAGCGAAAGACCTAAGTTGGCATGTGTGCGTGAGGTACGAGCGCAAAGGCCTAGACCTATTCGCTGGGAATGGCATGAAACCTCACTGGTCCGGCTTAGTAGAGTCACTCTACGAAGATAGAAAAGCGAAGAAGACAGCAGGGGGGAATCCAACGAGCGAGAGCGACCCCCTAGAGCTCGCGTTGCAAGATGCTGTAAGCCAAGATGGGCTTTAGATCGATGTATGCTCAGCATGCACAACCTCTGGATGGGCATGTGGCACGCGTGGGTGGACGGGGGTTACATAGACTACTTAAGTGCATAATTTCGGTAAATGTTATTATACGGCTTGATATTTTTGGAGAAGTTTGGAGAAGGTTTGGACAAACTCAAAAATATAAAATTTTGACATTTAGGGTTTAGGAGTAGTCATGCGGGGCCATTTTGGTCACTGCAAACCGCAGGAAATCGTGTTTTGCACTTGGCATGCATGCGCGTCGCATGAATGTGTTGATAAAAGGTCATCGCCGAGTTTGGGGAGGTGCACCAAGTTAGTTGAAGGCACTTGAAAGTCGCATAGCCAAGATTTTAGGGTTTTAGGGTTGCTGGCGGGTGAAATATTGGCTGTGAGAGCAGGGGTTTCGCGTATGCGGGGTCCGCTATAAAGTGCATAATTTCGGTAAATGTTATTATACGGCTTGATATTTTTGGAGAAGTTTGGAGAAGGTTTGGACAAACTCAAAAATGGCATTTTTGACATTTAGGGTTTTGGAGTAGTCGTGCGGGGCCATTTTGGTCACTGCAAACCGCAGGAAATCGAATTTTGCACTTGGCATGCATGCGCGTCACATCAAAATTGTGATACCCCAAGTTTGTTCAAATGCTTGAGCATAAATATGCAAAAAATGTTATCATTATTGCATTGTGAATGCCAAATCACATACTATATATTAGAATGCCAAAATTACAACAGTGATAACACGCGCTCATGCTCGGCAGACAGGCATCTTGTACACATCCCCTCTTTTAACTAGGCGCACATCGGTTGCACGCACGGCTTCACAAGAGATCAAGCACTTTTTACTTGTGTCTAGTATGTAGTCATCTCTCACATCGGCATCTTCCCATTCAAAGTACCTCCCCGAAACCACAAATTCTCCCGGGGCAAAATATTGCCCATAGTCATCTCGGCGCCCCCTAGGTCCAACCTCCGTCACGGCGGATAACGCCTTCACCAAGTAGTAGGCGTGTGTGCGGTCCGCCGGGTCTCGGTGGACCGCGATGATGCATCCGCGCCGCACCGCTACACTCACATCACTCGCATACTCCTCCACCAACTCCCGCACCCTTGCCGCGTCCGCACCCGTTGCGGGCGTCAATTCCACCTCCCTCCACAAATCCACATGCGAGCTCTCCAAACAGTTCTCGGACGTCGGCATGGACGACACACATTCCGCATAGCATGACACGCAATAGCATGTCCTGTCGCGCACCAGCAACTTCCCCTCCACGCCCGATCGCACCGAATGCAGTTGCAAAGTGCGCTCCAAAGATTTGTATGCGATGCGCGCCGTGTGATCAACCGCCGACAAACCTCCCTCCACCTCTTTCGTCGCGTCCTCGGGAACTAGATAAAAAAATCGTTGATTGAATGCGGCCCTCGACTTCGTGTAGCTGGTGTCCGCGCGTGTGCGCAACCTCTCCACACAAAAAGCATAGAGATCGGCCGCACACAAGATCTTCCCATACCATTTGTCACCCTCCGAAATTACCGCCACCGCCGCTGCATGCTTCACGTGTGCCCCTGCTCCGTCCTGCTCCCCTTTAGCATGCGCCGTCTCAAAGAAGTTCCGCTGACAAGGAATCCCCAGCGACCATTCCATTTTGCTGTTTCCCACGTCCGCGAGTCCCGCCGCGCACTTGTTCTGCCCCGCACAGCCATCCGCCCATTCGTGAATAAATATTGGCTTCGGAATCCCCCTTTTCTCAAAGTACTCCTTGATGATCACCTCTCGCATGTACTGAATGAATCTGTGATCATGCTTGCGGTCATCACGAATAAAGTACACATAGTCCTTTATCACAACCGGGTTCTCCGCCGTGGACTCTACCCCACCGACTTCCTTGCACGCGTGCCGCCATAACACACACACCAACACAGTAGCCTGCTTCACCACCCAGTGCAAACTCTGAACTTCCCTCGGGATGTTCAACGAATGGTTCTCGGAGAAGTCGAAACACCACGCCGTATGCCCCAACGGCAAATCCGTGATACACGTCTTAAATTGACGGTGCTGGTGCAAGGCCATGAATGTATGGTAAGCATAGGGACGCAAAAACGGGCAGTCCCCGACGCCATTTAGCCTCCGCCACTTCCACGATTCCGACGCCGCGTCCTCGCACAAAAAGCGTCCATTGCACCGACAGTTTGGCGACTTCCCCGGTACGTGCCCCAGCAACAGCGTTTGCAGCTTAGATATCAACGCCCCCAATTTCGTCTTCTTCTGCAAAAACTGCAACCTCCTAACCTCTTTTCCTTCGTCGTCGTACTTGCCCGTACTAAGAGTATCATAGCACGACCACCTCATCACCTCCTCCGCATATTGCACCTCCTTCTCGCACACTTTAAAGTTCTTCAAACCTCCGCACCGTTTGCAGGTTTGCAACAGGCACTCTATGCGGTGCTTATCCCCTTCACGCGGGCACAACAGACTCTCCGCGAACGTGGAGGTAGACTTCCCCGCCTTCACGATGCCACATACTTGCCCCGTCGGCGCACCCACCGCGCTCTCCCTCTTTTCCTCCGCCGTCCGTGGCACTCGGGGGCAACACTTCTTATCCTTGCACGGGCACTTCTTGTGCACCGCCTCCCGTGCTTCGTCGAACCCTTTAAGGACCATGCGCATGTCCTCGTGATACCTACAACAACAAGAGATGTTGTCCCTTCTTCTCAACCGTACCACATTGTGCGGTTTACAAACTCCCGCCTTCTCAAACGACCTTTGCCCCACCTTCACGCTTGGATATTTCGCCACAAATCTCCGGTACACCACTAGTTGCGAAGCCTCAAGCCAATGCTTGCTAACGTACTCACGGGGCGTCTTAAGCTTCCCCGTGTGTGGATATCTTGCCAACACCACGTCCTTCTTACAAGGACTCACGCGCGCGTTGTCCGGGTGCAACCAAAAGTCGCGGATGAGTGCACAAGTGGCTTCCGCCATGCACCCTGAACGACGCCCACGTCGCTTAAGGCGCGTCACACCCACGTGCAAGCTCCTTCGTGCACGCTCGGCATTGCCAACCCTCGCACCCGCCAGCATGTTTTTATGCCCCGTGATGCCCGCATATCCTACACGCTTATGCACGCCTAACATTGTTGTCGCTGCGGTTAAGACGTGCCCCTCTTGCATGTTCTCGCCAAACACTGCGGCCGCCACTGCAAGCTTGTGTTCCTCGTTCAAGTTAGAATTCCTACTCGACAGCGCCCCAAAGACCGCAACCAGGTTTTCTAGAATGCAGTCCATAGCTTTGGTCTTCGCCATTTCTGTATCACCGAACAACGCTGCGCGACAGCGTTGCAGCACACCTACTGCCACTTCCTTTGGCAGCGTTTCAATGTATCCCCTCACCGCTGAAACGATGCGGTTTGGGGACCTACTAAAAATCTCGCTCATCTTCCCTATCCAGTGGCAACTGTTTCCTCGCTTCAGTGGCGTGTATTCCTGCGGTCCGTCAACTTCGTGACGTGTCTGCGACCGCCGCAAACCATCTTCTTGCCCCTCTATCCCTCCTTTGGACACTTCGCGCGAAGTGTCCAGTTCGTCTGGAGAAGAACATTCCTCTTTGTCTGAGCTGTCAGGAATCTGACAATTGCGCAAGGGCGTAGAAGTCGCCTCAGCTCGTGCAGATGCCCAAATATCGCACACCGAATCCAACTTGGTAACCAAGTGTCCAAGCGTCGGCATAGCTTCTTGCGGTAGGGGCCACACTCCAAGAGGTATGGTGCGTGCGGAGTCGCCTACTTCTACTAGAAGAGGTAGCAAGTCCATAAGAATTGGCGGGATATCCCAGTCTGGTCCAGGATTGTAGCTCGCGTCTGAGCCGCACAAAGCTAAAAAGACGCTCATAGCTAGAATGACATGCATGATTCCACATAACTGCCCTAGTAGCCAACGTCGATCATCCCGAACCACGGTGAACTTCACGTGGCCTTCCACGATGTGCACCCCTGCTACAAAAAGGTATGCGCACTCCTCAACAGTCGTTCTCACGCATTTTGTCACAGATCATAATAGTTCATAATAGCTTCGGGCTCTCTACAAATAAAGTACAACCGCACCGTTGAAGCTTGTCGGATTGGGGCGCCGCTTCGTCCCACCCATATCGTTGTCGTTTCTACCACGCTAACCACATATCAAATATACATGAAATATATTCGTGCGAGGGCATGAGCTTCCTCGCACTTCCATCACCGGTCACATTCTTGAAGAATACGAACGCGTTTCACTTCGAAATGGCGTGAAGTGCTTCATGATGTGGCGCTTTGGAGTTCACCAAATCTGTCAGCGCTCCACATCATAATTTATATCTGCGACATAATGTTGTGTGCATCGTGATGTGGTGCTTTGGAGTTCGATCAAGTTTTATCGACGGACTCCAAATCTGTCAGCGCTCCACATCATAATTCACATCCGTGACATAATGTTATGTGCATCGTGGATGTGGCGCTTGAGTTCGGATCGCTTATCGACGGACTCCAACTGGCCGTTCCACATTATCATTCATATCCGGGACATAATGTTATGTGCATCGTGATGTGGCGCTTTGGAGTTCGATCAAGTTTTTATCGACGGACTCCAACTGTCAGCGCTCAACATCATAATTTATATCGGTGACATAATGTTGTGTGCATCGTGATGTGGCGCTTTGGAGTTCGATCAAGTTTTATCGACGGACTCCAAATCTGTCAGCGCTCCACATCATAATTATATCGGTGACATAATGTTGTGTGCATCGTGATGTGGCGCTTTGGAGTTCGATCAAGTTTTATCGACGGACTCCAAATCTGTTAGGGTTCCACAGCCAAATATTTTTGCGTGGGATATTTGTATGTGCATCGTGATGTGGCGCTTTGGAGTTCTGGACGGACTTGAAGGCCCAAGACTCCGCCTTTACTTAATTGACGTATGCTCCTGAAACCTAAGAGTAAGTAGAACGTTAACACCTTGCCCCAGAAACATGGGGGCGAACCGTGGAGCAAAGGCTGTCAACAAAGCTCTTGCGAAGAAGAAAGAAGAGAATGTAGTGAAATGTGTGGTCCGCGATTGTGCGGTCCCGAAAACTATTGCACCGACCGAAGATCCAATGCAAGACGTGCCAGGGCTACTTTCATTTCGCGTGTTCTAGCGATCAGGAGGTTGGAGTAAAATGCAAGCAGTGTGGTCCTCGGCCTGGGAAGTGCGTTTATTGCAAGAAAAGCGCGACCATTATGACTTGTAGGGTTTGTGGAGGTGGTTTCCATCCTTCATGTCAGCGAAAATTCGGGACGGCCGATTGTGGTATGCTCACAATGCAAAAGAACTGTGGGCGCAAGGAGTGCGAGCAGCAATCAGAGTGTACTGCTGCTGAAGTGGAGGGAGATGCCACCGAGGCCACCGTTGAAACGCTGGCCTCAATTCACGCTCCCCGCGCGTTGCGGGGCTTGGCCAAGGAAGCGCAGAGTTCTCGAAGAAAGTCCTTGGACTGGCCTACTAGCGCGCCGAAGACCAGCGACGCTGGTGAGCACATTTTTCAAAGTGGTCCAATAATTGACCGTGTAATGAGTTTTTAGTTCTATTTATGTTTCTCGTCCTACTTGTGTAAACGCGCATGGTTTTGGTGTTGTATGAATTAGGTGGGCTCGCCACGGGATCGCAACTGCCTCCTCCGCCCTCACCCCCACCGCCAGCAGCTGATGAGTGCTGCTATATCTGCGAGAAGGATGATGGACGTGGAGTGCACAGGTGCTCGCACTGCGGTGCGCAGTACCACAACACGTGCCTTGTGAGCAAGGGCATAGAAGAGGTGAGCTGCTGTGGTAGGCCGGAGTGCATGGCGAAACGCACGGCCTACCCTACCTCGCAAGCGGAGGAAAACGCTCTGGCAAAAAAAGGTGCCCTGCTGCTGGAAGGCGCGTTCGAGCAGAGTTTGCCGTTGCTTGCGGTGCCGTCGGCGTCGGCTCCCCCGCCCCTTGTTGAAGCGGCCACACCCGAGGGCGTTCGGGGGAGTGTAGAGGAGCCGTCGGGAGGGGCGGAGCAACCCGCGCATGCTCCCGCCCCCACCAGCACGGAGGTGCCCGCACCCGACACCGCAGGGCTGGTAGTGAACGCGCCGTCGGGAGGGACGGCTCAACCCGCGGATGCTCCCGCCCCCACGAGCACGGAGGTGCCCGCACCCAAGACCGCGGGGGATGGTACCGGACGCGCCGTCGGGATCGGCGGACGAACCCGCGGACACTCCGGCACCTCCCTTGTCCATGCTCTCGGAGTTCTCGGCAGCGGCTCCCCCACCCCTTGAAGCGGCCACACTCGAGGTCGTTGAGGGGGGTGTAGAGGAGCCGTCGGGAGCGGCGGCTCAACCCGCGGATGCTCCCGCCCCCACGAGCACGGAGGTGCCCGCACCCAAGACCTTGGGGGTGGTACCGGACGCGCCGTCGGGATCGGCGGAGGAACCCGCGGACACTCCGGCACCTCCCTTGTCCATGCTCTCGGGGTTCTCGGCATCGGCTCCCCCACCCCTTGAAGCGACCACACTCGAGGTCGTTGAGGGGGGTGTAGAGGAGCCGTCGGGAGCGGCGGCTCAACCCGGGGATGCTCCCGCCCCCACGAGCACGGAGGTGCCCGCACCCGAGACCGCGGGGGTGGTACCGGACGCGCCGTTGGGATCGGCGGAGCAACCCGCGGACACTCCGGCACCACCGGCCTTGGTTGCGGAGCCGTCGGCATCGGCGGCCCCGCCCCTTGTTGAAGCGGGAGCGGCGGAGCAACCCACGAACACTCCCGCACAGGCATTGCCCGTAGGTGGCCGTCAGCGGAAGCCCAGTCTGTGGATGGACCTGGATCTGCCGCAACGTGTTCACGAGTACAACAAGTACATTAACTATAGGCCGCGGTATGTGTATGGCGACGGCTTTGGTGATAAGGAGGGATACGCCGAGAACTCGAACGGGAAATTCTCGTACGGCGGAGTGGTGTTTCACCAGGGTCACTCGGGGGGGTATGTGGTAGGCTCAATCCTGCACATAAAGAATAAAGGGTGGTTTGTTCATTGCGGGGGGGCAATCGATGGGCCGAACGCCGACCCGGAGATGTTTCACACCTTCCGCATGAACAAGCTGAACGTGGGCGTAACGGACAAAGCCCGAGGGGAGGCTTACTTCCGTGACAATGAGAAGATCGACCAAGTGTTCCAGGTCCTCAGGAAGTTTGTGCCACAACAGATTGCGGTGGAAAAAGCGAAGGGCTTGCAGGAGGGCGTGTCGGTGACGGCCCCGTTGAGGCAGGTGAATACTGCGGACCGGGTGGAGTTAGGAGCGAGCGTTACCCGTGACGACTACCTCTTCGTGGACAAGGACGCGGCATCGGTTGCCCCTAGCCGTGGGGGCGCGGGTTCCGAGGGGGGTACGGTCACGGAGGATGCACCGCATGAGACAATTGCGTCTAAAGGGGCGGGCCTCGGGAAGGAAGCGCATGAGGTCGGATTTGGCTGACGGCTACACCTTGCAGAAGCGGGTTGCCGCGCCTGCTCACCTGGCCGTTCCACACCGAAGGGGGAGCCGAGCACCGAGCGACGTGTCGGGTAGGGCACTTGATGCTGGCACGGGGGAAGGCACGGGGAAAGCTGGAGGTGGTCGTTCTCGAGGCCGGAGGTCAAGTGTCGGCAGTGGGGTGCTGGCGGTCCCACTGGCGGCGCAGGTGGAGGTAGAGGAAGGAAGAAGTGGACCTGTGCAGGTGGGCGTGACGAGTGAACAGTTGGAGGAGCTGTTGAGGAAGCAGGGAGAGGAGTTTGGTCGGAGCTTGGAAGCGTTGGAGCAGAGACAGCAGAGCGCACTGGACCGGCGCTTGGAGCTGGAGCGCGCTAGTTTGGAGACGCTCGTGCCGCAAGTGCCGGCCTCCGAGGAACCGCGACCGGCACCTGCGGCGTCGGCGACGCCCACGGCGGAGCAAGGGACGGAGGGTGGAGCCCGTGTCTCCGAAGGGGTGCAGATGGTGCCCCCGCTACCATCACTGATCTCAAGTCCGGAAGCAGTTCGTCAGGGCGTCCCGCAGGCCCAGCAGCAGGAGGAACTCCTCCTGGCCCAGCAACTGCAGCAACTCCCACAGTCCCAGTCTCAGGTTCATCAGGTGCTGCAGCCCCAGCAGCTTCAGCAGGTGCTGCCGCCTCAGCAGCTTCAACAGCCGCAGCAGCCCTTGCAGCTGCAGCAACTCCCGCAGCCCCTGTCTCAGCTTCAACAGGTGCTGCCGCCCCAGCAGCTTCATCAGCCGCAGCAGCCCCTGCAGCTGCAGCAACTCTCGCAGCCCCAGTCTCACCTTCAACACGGTGCTGCCGCCCCAGCAGCTTCAACAGCCGCAGCAGCCCCTGCAGCTGCAGCAACTCCCGCAGCCCCAGTCTCAGCTTCAACAGGTGCAGCTACCCCAGCAGCTTCAACCGATGCAGCATCTCCAGCAGCTTCAACCGGTGCTGCAGCCCCAGCAGCTTCAACCGGTGCAGCAGCCTCAGCAGCTTCAACAGCTGCAACAACTCCAGCAATCAGCAATCCTACCAGCTGCAACCACAATTGCTCGCGCAACCCCAGCTATTCGCGCAACCCCAGCTATTCGCGCAACCACCGCAACTCCTCGCGCAACCACCGCAACTCCTCGCGCAATCCCAGCTGCTCGCGCAACCGCAGTTGCTCGCCCAACCACAGCAGCTCGCCCAACCAGCACAGCAGCTTTTCACCCTGACCGCGGATCAATTGCAGGACCTTGCTCGTGGGGCTTCACGCTCACGTGTTTCCTTGGAAGAGCTGTTCGACAGGCCGGCTAGCTTAGAAATCGTTTGCCTAACTAAAAGTGATATTGAGCTGTCCCGAGAGCCGCATCTTGGTGCTTCGTGCTACACGGTAAGCTGCAATTTTGCATAACTGTAATAATCTGACACTACGGTCATCATGTCACTTGCAAGTATTCATACATTAGGTTGTGTGTGTGTGAACATTGGAATATAAGCATGGAAATGCACTTGCATATTGAATTGCTCTTTATTTTCAAAACATCGCCCGTGTGCATGACACGGCAACCATTCTGATATTTGCAGTGAACAAATTGGTCCCGCGCGGCTCCTGCAAAATCCAAAATATCAAAATATTGCATTATTTTGTTCCTACGAACCTTCTCCAATGTTCTCCAAAAATATTAAATCATATAATATCATTTCCCGCTTGTTATTGGCCTTGTAGCAACACATTCATATGCCGCGCATGCATGCCAAGTGCAAAATTCGATTTCCTGCTGTTTGCAGTGACCAAAATGGCCCCGCACGACTACTCCAAAACCCTAAACGTCAAAATTTCATATTTTTGAGTTTGTCCAAACCTTCTCCAAACTTCTCGAAAAATATCAAACCGTGTAATATCATCATTTCCCGAAATTGTGCACTTTATAGCGGACCCCGCATACGCCGAACCCCCTCTCACAACTAATATTTCACCCACACCACCCCGCCAGCAACCCTAAAACCCTAAAATATTGGATATGCAACTTTTTACTGCCGTCTACTATCATGTTGCACCTTCCCAAACCTTGTAATGGCCTTTTATAAACTTATTAATGTGTCGCGCAAGCATTCCATGTGCACAACTTGATTCCCTGGTATTTGCAGTAAACGAAATGGCCCCGCACGGCTACTCCAAAACCCGAAATGTCAAAATTTTACATTTTTGAGTTTGTCCAAACCTTCTCCAAACTTCTCCAACCTTCTAACACTTCTAAATGTCAATTTTCTGAAAAATCGTCAAATTATGCATAAACGTACCACCCACACATGCCGCATGCCGATGGCACATGCCGAGATTATAGATATATCATAGAAAGTAATTTTGAATACAAAATATGATATGCTCTGAATGCTTGAAAATGCTTGTGCGTGCTGTGCGTGTGATATGCGTGATAATGACCTTTGGGTTTCTTGCTTGACTTGTGTAGACATGGGGCCACCACTGTTAAGCACTGTACAAACCGACATAAACTGCACAGAACGACATAATTCTGTATTAAAAACCACTGGCGCAGCACTGGCGCACGAGCGGACTGCCCGCGCCGTCAAACTTGTCCGTCTTCATCGTCACGCATTCGCGCTGGCGGCATACAAATTCGTCGCTGCGACGATGACAGCGTCATTATTTTGAGGTTTAAACATTTAATGCCATTAAATCTTGTAATGACCATCTCCAAATTCGCCTGCCAGGTCAAAGCATCGCAGCACGAACATTGGTGCATATTTTCAAGCACGCGTGTGATTGGTTGAAATTTCAGACCCCGGTGCCTTGCGGGAACCTCGTCGGTCCGACCTGAGGTCCGACCTGAGGTCGCATGCCGATGCAACCTTGTTGCATTCTTCGATGGGGCGTGGATCGAATGTCGCAGGGATCGCGAAAACCATCTCATGGCCACGACCAATGTGGACGTGGCCGCCTGATAGTGTGGACCATTAGCCATTGCACCGTAGATATGATGTGCAATCAGCAAGAAATAGTTAGGGCTCTTGGCCCGGCTAATCCTACTGTGCCATTCTGATAAAACTAGCTGCTACAACTGCAATTCCAAAGCACAAACCAGTGCAGCAGCAAACTCAAGTTGATGATTGTGTAAAACTAAAACAAATAAAGCTGTCTGTCAAATTTAAAGGTGTTCTTGTAGATGTCAAAAGAGAACCGCGCACTGCACCCGCAGTGCACCTCCAGCGTGCTACCCAGCTGTAGATGTCCCAGAAGAAATCACGGGACCACCACCTGGTGCACCGCCGGGTGCACCACCAGACATTGTGTCTGCACCACCAGACAGCGCGACAGCCTGGAAAGCTGCAATTACCTGAGCCCTCACCACCGCGCGGGCTGAGGGTGTCGATGCCGCTGAAGATGCACGCCTGGCCGTAGCACACCACCGGCTCACGTGCAACCGCTGAGCCGCCACCACCGTGCACGGCCGCTGCAACCCCTGCGACGCCGCAGCACATCAAGATGCACGCCAGGAGCACCACCGACATGTGAGGTCCAAGCCCCCACCGCGGCACACCGCAGCCCACGATTGACGATCGAGGCCGTACCGACCCGATCGCATCTTCCGGCAGAAGTTCCATGCTGTGAGCACCCACCTCAATGGTGCGAGGCCTCTCCGGCGGAGGGATCACGTCAATCCCACCTGCAAACTCGTCCGTGCTGAGCGCCCTAATGCAGTAGCTCGGCGCATCAATTGCCGCAGTAGCGGCCACCACCGCAGACACCGGCGGGGTAAATGATGCCTGCACCATGCTCACCTCAGTGGCTGCTGTCTGTCACATCACGCCGCAGCTGCTGGAGCTCGGCCTCCACGTTCATCCCCTCGTCGTCGGAGTCCTCGGACTCACCCGTCGCAAAGCCGTATGGGGCAAGACCGGCAAACTGGCAAAAAGGTGCCTGGTCAGTGGAGGCTCCCTAGGGAAAAGCAGTTGGGAGTGACATAGGCTCGTAAATTCTCAGTTCTCCAGGGCAGGCTGAAAGGCTTGACTTCGCTGCAAAGGTCGTGTGGACCGGTTGGCATGTGGATGCTAAAAAGACGACGGTCAGCAGGCAGTAGAGGCCAAATTCACAGCTTCCCAGTGCTGGCTAAAAAGGTTGAATTCAACACTCGGGTTGTGCTAGCCAACCCGGTTGGGAATGCCCAGAAACGAAAGCGCGCAGACGGGAAGACGTCCCCAGGGTCAGCACAGGCGGTGTCAGCAGAGGTGACCGGTCGAAAGGAACTCGCGGATTCATGCTGTCCAGGCGTAGAAGTCGAGTGGTGTAAATTCACTCGCCGATGATATGGGCCGGTGAGCGCGTGGATGCCGCACACCAAAAGCAGCAAAAAGCCCGCGAAGAAGAAACGGCCGTTTTGTCGGCTTCGAAGGATTCACCAAAAGTGTTTGCGCTGGAAGGTGGCAAAAACGAGCTTGTAAGAATACGCTGAATTCCATCGTCTCGGACGTGTTCTTACGAGTACCGGGCAACGGGACTGGCTGCCCCGGCGCGGTTACCGTGCTTCTCCGCAACACTCTAGGGGTGGGAATTCACGGGAGAGCGAAGTGCTGCGTCTCACCTGAGAATTCCCACCGAAATTCGGAAAAGAAAAGTAGTCGTGGGCAAAGAAGACGACGCCTTCGCGTGGAAAAGGCGGGAAAAGGAAAGCTGTGACGTTTAGCGCACGGCGGTAAAGCGTAGCTGCAGCACGCGCACACACCACAAACATGCTAGATATACAGGGCCGGTATATATCTAGTTGTCGTTATACCCTAATACAGGGCTTCGATATCAGAACGGTCGGATTGATCAGATCAAAGAGATAAACATATACCTGACTTCAAGTTCAGGGATTAGGTTTCGGCCTGCGAGTGACGGTCACCCAGACTACTTTAGGTAAACGTTATTGGGCACGAAGTCCGCGCCAAGATTCCGCGCGATCGAGATGTCATCAGACCTGAGAGAGGTCGTCATATCGTCATTTCGCCGGATCCGAGGTGCCACCGCTGCGAGGTGCACATGGTAAAGCTGCGAACGGAAGGTCAAAGGCAAAGGGGAAGGGAAAGGGTTTAAGATTTAGCGGCAGTAGGAATAGTTTTCAGAAGCATATGAAAAGTATTCTAGTGCTTCTGAAAACTATTCCTACTTCTTCTATATCCTAAACCCTTTGCCTTGCCTTTTACTGCTGCACGCGACCGGCAAGCATCTTTGAAACTTCCGAGTTTCAAAGATGCGTTTTGTATTTTGGGTGCACCCTAAAATTACAAAACAGCCGAGCGCTTCCCGTTTGTGCGGGATATTCACATGTATTCCATGGCATATTTCATATGAAATATACACATAAGCACGAAGGCATCGGCCACGCATCTTTGAAACTAACGAGTTTCAAAGATGCGTTTTTGGTCATTTGGGTGCGCATACCCAAATAACAAATCAGCCGAGCGCTTCCCGTTGGCGTGGGGTATCCAACGCTTGAATGTTGAATATTCATTATAATATGAGTTAGCACGCGAGGTTGCGAAGGCATCGGGACAGAATCTACGAAACTGTCCTATGCCTTTGCCTTTGGGTTTGGGTTCGAACGTACCCAAACCCAAAGATGGCAAACAGCCGAGGGCTTCCCGTGCGTCCTAGCGCACGAAGCTTGGCACAAATACTGCCAAGATACATATCTTTAAGTTACCTGAAGCTCAAGGCTTCAAGTTACTTGTGCGCGAAACGCGCAATTTATTTCTAAGGCAGATGTTTTGGGTTTGGGTTCGAACGTGACACCCAAACCCAAAGATGCCAAACAGCCGAGGGCTTCCCGTGCGTCCTAGAGCACGAAACTTGGCACAAATACTGCCAAGATACACATCTTTAAGTTAACTGAAGCTCAAGGCTTCAAGTTACTTGTGCGCGAAACGCGCAATTTATTTCTAAGGCAGATGTTTTGGGTTTGGGTTCGAACGTGACACCCAAACCCAAAGATGCCAAACAGCCGAGGGCTTCCCGTGCGTCCTAGAGCACGAAGCTTGGCACAAATACTGCCAAGATACTTATCTTTAAGTTACTTGAAGCTCAAGGCTTCAAGTTACTTGTGCGCGAAACGCGCAATTTATTTCTAAGGCAGATGTTTTGGGTTTGGGTTTGGGTTCGAACCCAAACGCAAAGATGCCAAACAGCCGAGGGTTTCCCGTGCGTCCTAGAGCACGAAGCTTGGCACAAATACTGCCAAGGGATATATCTTTAAGTTACCTGAAGCTCAAGGCTTCAAGTTACTTGTGCGCCCAACGCGCAATTTATTTCCAAGGCAGATGTTTTGGGTTCGGGTTTGGGTTCGAACCCAAACCCAAACCCAAAGATGCCAAGCAGCCGAGGGTTTCCCCTGCGCGTGCTTGTGAGTTAATTCATATGAAATATTCCATGGAATACATGTGAATATCCCGCACAAACGGGAAGCGCTCGGCTGTTTTGTAATTTTAGGGTGCACCCAAATTACAAAACGCATCTTTGAAACTCGGAAGTTTCAAAGATGCTTGCCGGTCGCGTGCAGCAGTAAAAGGCAAGGCAAAGGGTTTAGGATATAGAAGAAGTAGGAATAGTTTTCAGAAGCACTAGAATACTTTTCATATGCTTCTGAAAACTATTCCTACTGCCGCTAAATCTTAAACCCTTTCCCTTCCCCTTTGCCTTTGACCTTCCGTTCGCAGTTTTATCGTGTGCACCTCGCAGCGTTGGCACCTCGGATCCGGCGAAATGACGATGACGACCCCTCTCAGGTCTGATGACATCTCGATCGCGCGGAATCAGTTCCCACTTCGTGCCCAATAACGTTTACCTCAGGACCTGTGAACCACTTTGGTGAGGCCACCTCTCGAAAGTGGTGCACGAAAGTGGAAAACCACTTCTGTGAATCGCCAAACCAGGTTTCGTGATTCACCAAAGGGTGCGGATCTTCACCAAAGTGATCTCGGTCGATGCGAATACTAAAGTCGCGGATCGATGGAATGATCTCGACGAGGCGCATCTTTTTGTCCAGAAATCGAGTATTCGCATCGACCGAGTACACTTTGGTGAGCCAAAAACCCTTAATTCCACTTTCGTGAGTACCTTTCGTAGGGGGGGTATCCCTTAGGGCTTCTAGGGTCGAAGGGGGTAGAGAACCGATTTTCACTCTCAAGAGTGCTTCGAACCGCAAGATTCACAGTTTAGAGTTTTCAATCTGGCGGTGAAAGCAGAATTTTGCCTGGGGTATAAATCTTATAATTCAACGTTACGATTTTGAAGATCTCTGGGAAGATAGCTTCCAGGTCATTATAGCACCTGGACATTATGACCAATAACCAAATGCCCTGTGGGAATCCTTTTTTTCAGCCAATAATCTGGCCGCGATGTAGCGAATATCCAAAAGGGTTACATTCACTAAAATGCGAAAATGCGGAAATGTGCACCAATGTTCGTGCTGCGATGGCTTTGACCTGGCAGGCGAATTCGGAGATCGTGATTATAACTTTAAAACATACGAAGTGGGGGGGGTGTCGCGATGACAACGAGCATCGCATGACTGCGTCGGTTGACCATGATAATGATTAGGTTAAACACGGCCAGTGTCGGCTTTTACAGAATCGTGTCCGTTTTTGCAAAATCTGTCCGTTTTTGCAGTTCTTAACAGTGTCAACAACAAATATACACTCCGTCCAAAGACAAATTCGAGCATAACACAAAGCATTTCACACGCACACGCATTCACGCATACACGGTACAATAATATCATCGATATGTGCATAATTCAAATTATGTACTTCTATGATATGAGATACGTGTCTTTGTATGTTCCATGTTACTTGCGTTCCTACCGAGAGACCTTGTATCGCTAGCATCTATGAAGCATCATTCCTCAAAGCAACCTCAAGAGCATCTCCACCATCACTAGGAGCGCTTTCTAGTGCTTCCTGCTTGCGTTCGGCGTAAGCTTTTTTCATTGCTGGCTTAGCACTTAGTTGCACACCAGTCTTTGCGAAGAGATCTTGGCCTTTGCGCTTCTCTTTCACACACACAATCCAGCGCATGCCTTGAACACCCTCGAGCTCGTAAATGAGCTTGTCTTCTTGCTTTTTCGCCCACCACATTCGTCGAAGTGGATAGGCACGGTCAGCAAGCCACATGTCTGGCACCAAAAACGCGCAGAAATCCTTGCAGTGTTCTGCGAAGTACATGATAGCCGCGTCACTCATTCCACTTGTAGGCGGTGCACAAATGACGTTTTGACCCAACACTTTCCAGTTGTCGTGCACACGAAAGATGTTCATAGGGACCCAGCCCTTCACATTTTTTGCTTTCGACTTAGTGTCACTATCCACTGAAATAAACTTGAATTCGGCCTTTCCGAAACGACTTTCTAAAACTGGTTTCAAGTTTAGATTTATCTCGGAACCCGCGGCAAACAAGTCGACAAATGTTCGGCTTTTGATCTTCTTTTCGTGCATAAAGTTCGTCGGATTAAAGCTGTCTACGAGTAAAGCCACTTGTTCTTTTGGAACAACAGTGCGCTTTACTCGTACCTCTTTATCCGCGTGAACATCATCAAATATTTTCCGTGTCCATTCTTTGTTTATTGGCTTGATGGCGGGGAGGTATTCAACTTCCACGCACTCATGAAAGGCGGATGGGCTATTCATGAAACTCGCTTCATGAGAATCACGAGTCCGTCGTTGGGATCGCTGTGACGTTTGCAAAGCCATCATCTCAGCGTCATTCAAGTTTTCGTGCTTAAACTTGCGCTTAGGCATATCGTGCGTATCGCGGTTGGAAAGTTGCAAGTTGAAAAAACACACACCACTGTTAAGAACTGCAAAAACGGACAGGAATTGCAAAAACGGACACGATTCTGTAAAAGCCGACACTGGCCGTGTTTAACCTAATCATTATGCCATGACACCATTCGGGTGTCATCGTCATCGTCATAGATTATGGGGTGAGGAGCGATTTTGGCCGTAGCAAATGTTTTGATCGGACTGCCACAATGTGCCACGTATTCATCCGCGTTGAATATCGGTAAACGGCAGATCCCAAATCTAAATTATATGCAATTATGTCATAAATAATTCAGAATACCCGGCGCGTTACGGGTTACAGCAGTGTGAATTGTATGAACCACTTTCGTGCACCACTTTCGAGAGGTGGCCTCACCAAAGTGGTTCACAGGTCCTGAGACCCTACTTTAGGATGAGGCAGGTGACAGATTTTAGGTGTCGCTGTGCCAAATCCAGCACACCACCTAGTGTGGGGACCAAACTAGGTAGCCGAAACAGCAAACAAATGCCTACCGGGAGGCAGAAAAGTCAGTGCTAGCGGGCCAGGAGGCACTGTGCTCATACTGGCCAGGCCCCCTCTCCCAAACAGGCAGTGCAGCAGCTGTGCCACTACTTTCTACTGCTGAATTCTGATACACCAAAAACCCGAAACAGAGCCCATCTTGGGGCAACCTGCACCCACAACATCTCAAACTGAAGGTAGGCTAATCTCAATCTCGTCAGCACTAGCCACTTTCGCAGCGCCCGGGAGAGCCGGTACCACTGTCACAGCGCCCAGGAGAGCTGGTGCCACTGTCTTCCGAACGAACAAAGTCGGTGCCTGCATCGTCTGAGGATTCATGCGGTGAAACAAATTGAGAAAGCTCCGATGTTGTCGTTGTCAATTGCGCCCTGCGTGACCAGTCGATCTCCGCGCCCGAGTTCCACCCCGCCGGCTGGCAACACCGGAACGGTGGGATAGCTGCGGGCGATAGCACGCCAGCACCACCGACCTCGTTGTCGGTGTGCTCCGGTGCTGGCGATAAATCATGCGTGGGGCAATTTTGGGTAGAACCCAAACCTCGATCGTCGATTGAAGATGTGCGCAAGGCTGCTGTCGGCGCCAGAAGCACCCCTGGCTGTCCGTGAACGACACCACCGACCGGTGGAGCCGCCTCGGCGCCCATGCCAATACCACCGAAGGCTGAAGCGGCCGACGGCACAGCAGCGGCACACACGCGATGAAGAGCATGCAAACCGCAAGTGACGTTAGGGCGGAATACCCAAAGCTGTACGGCGGTCTGCCGCAGCCCAATGCCCGCCGCGGCGGCGGACTACCCTCGTCGTCATCCTCGGACTCCTCCGCAGTCACTGAAAACGAATCAACGGGTGCCACGGGCCCCATGCAATGCATCGCGAGGGGCGGGTCAGGGTTAGCGAGCTCAAGTCTCACCGCAAACTTGTCCATGAAGGACGTGTCTGGCTCGTGGGCGTGCCGCGCGCTGACGGGGTACATGCCCTCGTCGGACACCACCGACTGCGGAGCGGCAGGCGGTGCTGGCGGTGGCGGCACGTCCAGAGCGTTGCCCGGGATCTTGTCGTGGACCTGGAAGTTGTTGACGTGCATGGCACCACCAACCGCGCAGACCCCGAAGCGGGTGTCAGCGGGTTGGCAGCACCCCAGATACTCGTCGATGGCGTGAGTCTCAACGGTGTCGCCCACACAGAAGGAGGCGGCGGAGAGGTCCTCGAGCATTACGGGCTTGCCGCCCGCCAAGAAGCATAGCGCGTCGAAGCGGTCGGCGTCGTTGCTGTCGATGGCGTGCTGGAAGGCAGCGGCGTAGAAGTCGCCCTCCACGTCCTGAACCGCGAAAGAGTGCGCCCCAGTAGCTGTCTTCTCCGCACGTGGACCGCCGTGCGGGCAGTCGCGGTGCCAATGCCTAGCTTGCGCCGTCGTGCACGTCGAGTGCTGACAAAGCGGGATCGCCTGTCCAGTCCCACGATGAAACGCCACAAGCTTCGAATTCCCCTGCGAGTAATTCCCCTCCGGAAGCGGAGAGGCCGCGAAGCGGTGCTTCAACCCTGTGCGTGGGTTGTGAGGCTTCTCCGCGCGGGGAGTGAAGCCCTTTCCGTTGACCTTGTCGGAAAGAACGCGCACCTCCTTGCGTAACGCGAGGAGGATCTCCATCACGTCGGCGTCCGCAGAAGTGTGCCCACCCGGCGGGTCGCCAAACCGCCAAACCTCGCAGGCAACATGT
>LGRX02007419.1:10756-58927 GCA_001247695.2 Cymbomonas tetramitiformis | reverse complement strand
CCCATACTGACCTAACTTTGAGGTGCTGTAACAGGAAGTGTAAAATGTTTTTTCAGTTAAATCTTTGGAGACTGTCCATAGTAAGGACTAAATAAGCGTAATAGCCCAAAAAAACAGATTCTGAAAATATTTTTTTCCAATGTTTTCAAGTACAGCCCAGGTACAGCCCCAAGTACAGGGCAGGTACCGAGTAGCACAACTTTGAGGCCTCAAAAATGAGGTTACCAAAGCCATTCCACCCAAAACTTCGCTCCATATGTCTTACATCGACCCAAACCATCGATATCTACAATAAAAAACAAACTATCGGAAACTTCATTTCACCCGATTTGGGCCGGTTTTGCCATTTTACTGCCGACATTGCCCAAGTAGGGCCCTACTTGGCTCGAAACACAAGGTAAACACAAGGTAAACACAAGGTTCTAAATTTGTAGGGAACCCCAGACGCAGCAGTTGCAACAGATCCAGCAGCTCCAGCAGCTCCAGCAGCTCCAGCAGCTCCAGCAGCTCCAGCAGCTCCAGCAGCTCCAGCAGCCCCAGCAGTTGCAACAGCTCCAGCAGCTCCAGCAGCCCTTGCAGCTCTTGCAGCTCCAGCAGCCCCAGCAGTTGCAACAGCTCCAGCAGCTCCAGCAGCCCCAGCAGTTGCAACAGCTCCAGCAGCTCCAGCAGCCCCAGCAGTTGCAACAGCTCCAGCAGCTCCACAGCTCCAGCAGCTCCAGCAGTTGCAGCAGCTCCAGCAGCTCCAGCAGACCCAGCAGCTGCAACCCCTTCTGCAGCAGTCCCAGCCCATGCTCCTTCAGCAACCACAGGCCCGACAGCTCCAGCAACTCCAGCAGCTCCAGCAGCTCCAGCAGCTCCAGCAACTCCAGCAACTCCAGCAGACCCAGCCATTGAATACCTCGGACTTGGGTAGGGCCTCGGGCGTCTCCATAGAGGAGTTGCAGAATTTGAGCCACCTTTGAATTTGAGCACCCGCCACCCGGCAACTGCTGCTAGTGCCCCAACTCCTGCAACTGCAATAATATGCGTATCATTAGGGCAAAGTAAAAGTATTCATGTGATGATGCATTGTGATAACTTCTGATAACTTGCAATGACTTCTAACATTGTGATTTCTAATATTGTATATCACACGCGCCCGCGAGACATACAATTTCTGATTTGCAACCATTTTACAGATGAAATTAGCTCCCCAGCACCCCGTGAATATGTCCCGATGTGAAATTTCGCTTCTCATTGCCTGCGGATGACCTCTAAATACTTCTCACAACGTGTAATAACTTCCCCGTATCATTTGCATATCTCACGCGCCCGCAAGATATGCAATTTCTGATTTGCAACCATTTTACAGACGAAATTAGCTCCCCAGCACCCCGTGAATATGTCCCGATGTGAAATTTCGCTTCTCATTGCCTGCGGATGACCTCTAAATACTTCTCACAACGTGTAATAACTTCCCCGTATCATTTGCATATCTCACGCGCCCGCAAGATATGCAATTTCTGCTTTGCAGCCATTTTACAGACGAAATTAGCTCCCCAGCACCCCGTGAATATGTCCCGATGTGAAATTTCGCTTTTCATTGCCTACGGATGACCTCTAAATACTTCTCACAACGTGTAATAACTTCCCCGTATCATTTGCATATCTCACGCGCCCGCAAGATATGCAATTTCTGCTTTGCAGCCATTTTACAGACGAAATTGGCTCCCAGGCACCCCGTGAATATGTCCCGATGTGAAATTTCGCTTCTCATTGCCTACGGATGACCTCTAAATACTTCTCACAACGTCTAATAACTTCCCCGTATCATTTGCATATCTCACGCGCCCGCAAGATATGCAATGTATGTACGGCAGCCCGTCCGCGACCTGTAAGCAGCCCTGTGGCCACTACAATTATCAAAAATATAAAATATTGCCTCTAGATGATTTCTTTTAACCACTAAGTACTTCTTGAAACTTCTTGCGACTTCTAAATGTCATTTTCATCGATTATGCAATCCGGGCCCACCTAGCCGTGCTACATGCCATGTTCGGGCGCCATCGGGTAATCATTGTGTAAGTCGTGTAGTTCTTTGGGATATTCAATATCAACCTCTAAAACATACCCAGTACCACTGTCTTCATTGTGATTCTTGATAATGGTTTTCCATTATCAATAAGCAATAATTATTGCTCAGTTCCATGCGCCCGACAAGGCGTCCCACCCAGCTCAGTTCCATGCGCCCGACAAGGCGTCCCACCCAGCTCAGTTCCATGCGCCCGGCAGGCGCACCCCCAACCCTGCTATGAAGTGCGCCCGAGCTCCCATTCCTGCATGCACACACGCCTCATCATACTATGAGGTGCCCTCGAATACAGTACTGCGTCAGTGTGCGGAATCTGCAGGCATGGTTGAGAGGGCTGCGCTGGTATTGAGTGTGCTCTTGCTCGAATCTGCTTTTGTTTATTTTGTAAATGCTACCTGAATATTTGAGGCTGGCTTAACAGGAGAGTGCCTAGCGACGACTCGATAGAAGACGAGATCGAAGAGGATTTCGACTAGATTGCTCACATCCTTGGCTGCATGTGATCCATTTGGCACCGATTTGTCATATGTGTTTTGCTTTAACGGAACGCTACAGGCTGAAAAGGAATTCCATTAAACAGCAGTCGGGACTATTATTATGCCTTTGGTGCTTGGGTTTGCAGTTGCACGGCACACGCTTAAAATCGTGTCCGATTAGCATGTGCATGTCATTCTGTGAGCTCAACTGGAGAGAGGTATTTATGGAACTCGCATGTTTGGTTTCCAGATTTTCTTCCGTAATCCCCCAGGTTGGAACGTGAAGTCGACATTGGATTGCATCTCGCACCACTCAGGTTGCTAGCCTAGCTATCACCACGCACATTCACTTTTATAATCGATGAATATTAAGATGGCTGAAGGTAACACCATTCGTGTGTTTAAGGTTGGTTTGATTGTTCCAAGGTTTGAATGATAGGTATCATGTCGTTTGAAGTTCCTCGCCATTGTGAAATGTATTCAAACATGTGTTTTCCATGATTGTCGATGATTGTGTGCGGCATGCAAGAACGTACGGTGCAGTAGAGCGGATGCATGACGGTGCAGTAGCATGGGTGTCACCCATGATAATATGTGTCATACATCGTAGCACCGTGTATAAAACGTGGAATGATGCTGATGCAAACAGGATAAATGCGGGTTTCCGCTTTGTAAGAGAAATGCGTGCACGGGAACACCTTAACAGCGGTACATGTTGTAACATAAGGGAGCAAAATGTCAGGGATATGACCGATGACATATGTGTCATACATGTCATACGTGTCATACGTGTCATACAATGTCATGTCATGTCATGTCATGTCATGTCATGTCATGTCATGTCATGTCATGTCATGTCATGTCATGTCATGTCATGTCATGTCATGTCATGTCATGTCATGTCATGTCATGTCATATGTTATAATGACATACAGTCGTCGAGTATCGTCAGTACGATCGACTATGATATGTACAGTCATAATATCTGTCATCCACTCACCATGAGTGACATCTGTCATCGAGAGGCTGATTACAGCATCTCGATGATGAAGCAAGACAGTTCTTGAAGAACAAACTGTTCTGAAGGGACGCGTCTTCGCTTCAAGCATGAATTGAACACCATGCGGGTATCATATGGCTAATTCGATCAGCCGATATTGTTAGTTCACCCAATGTTCTCGGGTTCACAACCCGATGGTGGTAACGCGTATGAGGCGTGAGGACATTGAGGTATATGAGAGAGCATTGAGCTCGAGCAGAGGATTCTGGATACCAGACTGCACTCATACCCACCAATACTTGTTGCGAGTTGCTACTGTTCAATAGCAGCCGCATAGTCTGAAAGGTTGAATATACAACCTTGACAGTGGTCATTCTCCGTCCACGCGACGAACGAGGACACATACAAGTGTGTGCAACAGTAGATATATATTGTATATTGTATACTGTGTGTGTGACAGGTATCGCGCATACAAAGCGGCGACAGAGTTCGCGCACTCATATTGAATATCTACAATTGTATAACAGCATTCAACAGCGAACGGAGTGCGCGAGGAATTACCGTCGCGAACGCATTCGCAACTGATATCGCTCGCATAAATATCGTCAGAAAATAACAACGACAAGGTGTGCTCACTGTATACAGATCGCACATACATGCTGTTATCATTCGCAGGGTTGGTACGATATGCGACTTACGGACGCGCGAATGATTAAATCATCATCAGTATGTATGATCCGTACGCGCGATGGCATTCGTACCATGCGACACATACCGGCGACAGAAATGTTCACTATCCGCAGCGACATACATCAGTGACAGTGATGATTCGCTATCCGCACTAATCGTTCAGTGCAGCGCACGCACATAAAAATTTCGTTATTGCAAATGGTCTGCAAAAAAATCGCTCGTCGAAGCGCATATACGATGATTTAGCTCGTCAGGATATGCGCACCTGCTATGATTTCATCATGCTCAGGGGACGCGCGATGAGGGCGCATAATTCGTATACATCAACATGCAGCACGCTATTCAATATCTGTGACGCGCGCACATAGCATACAGAGATGATGTTTGTTCAATTACTGGCAAATGTACATACAAAGTTTGCAATCGGACACATAATATAACATCGTATGAATATTGATGTTGTGCAGTCATATGTGTATGTACTATGTAGCATACACCATACATGCAGCAACGTACCATGCAGCACAATACTATGCAGCAACACCATGCAGCACAATACCATGCAGCAATACCATGCAACACAATACCATGCAGCAATACCATGCAACACAAACCACCATGTTATACTGCGACATATGCATATTCATACTGTTATAATTATCAGTTTGATCATAAATGTTTGACATATATGCACACATGTATACATCCAACTTGATCACGATAACAGTTGGCATACATAGGCATATATAACAGTGCATCATGGAAGTATTGCAAATTTAAAAAGTAAGGACTTACTTTAAATCACCATATAGTTCTGTCGATCGACTTGGTGACTGTTTGTCCGCGCCTAACCGACCATAGGCGTGTACCCTATGGAGCTGGATGTTGAATAAGCAATACAACCATGTTACACTGTAGATATGCACATCTTACATACATACCAGATGTTGCATCAATATATCACATAGCATACCTGCTGTGCAAGTGTAAACTATAAACGAACCCACTTGGTAAATTGATATATATCATGTTAGCTACATGCTGTCCAGTGGTATACAGATCATCTTATATGATAAATCAATTTGCTTTAGTGTACTAAATCAGCAAGTACCTGCATAATGCACAATCACTGACACTATGTTGACATTCACTGATTCAGTAAGTGAAATGATCAACTATATATCAACCATGTCTATGATAATGTAGATACCATCCAACAAACACATGTGCGTGTTGGATGTCAGTGATGGCGATAGTTATGGTAAACAGGCTAATACCACACCCAATTGTGGTAGCATCTGAGAGATGCGGGGCATTGCGTATATGAGGAAGCGTTGAGCTTCAGCAGTAACTTCTGGAGAAGCGACTGCACTCATCACCCACACTTACGCTGCGCGAGTTGTTATCGTTCAATAACATCTGTGCTATCATATCGCTTGATGAGCGATCCCTAACAGAGGGTTTAAAGTGGACTCAGTTCCCCCCAATATCCTAAAAACACCTTGAGGGACGCCTCATCTGTGTAAGAAGACTGGTACCAGCTCAACAACAAAGACATCAAAGACATATATAAAGGTATGCACCCTATATTGTGAGGTCACAACTCTTTTAAGAGGGGAGATCTGTCAGGGATATGACCGATGACATATGTGTCATACATTGCATACGTGTCATACCTGTCATACATGTCATACCATGTCATGTCATGTCATATGGTATAATGACATACAGTCGTCGAGTATCGTCAGTACGGTCGACTATGACATGTACAGTCATAATATCTGTCATCCACTCACCATGAGTGCCATCTGTCATCGAGAGGCTGATTGCAGCATCTCGATGATGAAGCAAGACAGTTCTTGAAGAACAAGCTGTTCTGAAGGGACGCGTCTTCGCTTCAAGCATGAATTGAACACCATGCGGGTATCATACGGCTGATTCGATCAGCCGATATTGTTAGTTCACCCAATGTTCTCGGGTTCACAACCCGATGGTGGTAACGCCTATGAGGCGTGAGGACATTGAGGTATATGAGAGAGCATTGAGCTCGAGCAGAGGATTCTGGATACCAGACTGCACTCATACCCACCTGTCAGGGTTATGACCGATGACATATGTGTCATACATATCATACATGTCATTTGTGTCATACCTGTCAGACATGTCATACCATGCCATGTCATGTCGAGTCATGTCATATATTATAATGACAGACAGTCGTCAGTACGGTCGACTATGACTGTACATGTCATCAAGATGATAAGTCACATCATCTGTCATTTATTCAAGGAAAGACTTGAATGACACCTGTCATCGAGAGTTCGTATGTCGAACTCGAAGATGGCAAAACAAGATACAATCTTGAAGTAACAAACAAGAAATCGTCTTCGCTTCTAGCATGTGCGGAACAAGCATGCGCAGTATTATAGGGCGAACGCATCATTCGTTCTGCCGATACTGGTCGTTCAACCAATGTCTCGGGTTCACAACCCAATGGCGGTACCATCTATGTGATGGGAGACATACGGTATAGATGAGCTAGCGTTGTGCTAGAGCAGTATCTTCTCACAGAAGTCTGCACTCATCCCCGCTAATAACTTACGCGTGTGTTACCGTTCTATAACACAGCGCTTTATATTGATATACTAAGGGCTCGCATATCAGCCCGTATCACCACCAATACTTGTTGCGAGTTGCTACTGTTCAATAGCAACTGCATAGTCTGAAAGGTTGAATATACAACCTTGACACAAAATATGCATTCTGACCCGTAATTTTACCGAGGAAATTACCTCTGTACTGAACTGTCGTTTTGTCTGTACTGTCTCGTCTCTGTACCGCATTCGTGACAACATGTCAATTTCCGCGTCTCGTCTGGTTGGAGGTCCACCGTTTTTCGTCGACGACAATACAGTACAGACAAAAGTGACGACGGTATAGAGGCAGAGGCGTGGATATCGTCAAAATGAATTTTCTCATAATTGAGTATGGGGCAGTACAGTACAGACGACGCGACGGTACAGACGACAGTACAGAAATATCGAAGCGCGGACACTCGCGATGGCTCGATTATGTCGTTTATACCTCGGATACCGTAACTAAACGGATAAATCTATAGCGCGTTTGTACGCTATTTTAAGAAAATCATGCGCTATTTTTAGTGGGTTCTTCATGATAGAAAGGCGCGTGCATACGGACAACGAATATATTATTGATATAAATATTTATATTCAAAATTCGCCGAATCATTTGTGGAATCGATATCCTTGAATATGCAATTTGTGATGAAAATCGATGCAGTACAGCCCATGAAACAGGGCAGCACAGTACAGCCACAATATTTCGCTTAAACCTTCGGGTTGTACTGTACCGTCCCGCGGCTGCCACGTCGGACAGTACAGTACAAAAAAACGACAGTGCAGTACAGAGGATATTTCCTCGCTAATATACCGGGTTAGGACACTTCTTGAGATCATGCATGCGTTTAATAATCACCAACGACGAAGTAGGTATTACCGACTCAGGCGATCATAAGGGCGTTGGTGCTCGATTATCCTATAATGTTGCTCACCCCAATAACTGGGGCCATGGTGATGGAATTTGTTCACGGTAAGTGCATTGTGGTAAAACATTGTTGATGATAGATATACTGGAATATGTTCACGAGTCCACGATGATACATACACATATGCATGGGATGTTGTGGATGATAGAGCACGCATGCCGTCCCCGACTAGTGAGGTACAAAGAGCACGCATTGGATCCACAATGATATAAGGTCACCATGGCAGAGATGCAATTACCAATTTTTATATGGGAGTTCGCAAAGTGCCCAAAGCCAGGATTACCGAACTCCCCAGTAAACCGTGCAGGTAGTAGATAGATCCAATATGCATCTGCATTACACATTGTGCAATATCAGATGGGCACCACAAGCCAAAAATGCAGCAGTAAGAAACACGTAGCAATACGCATTAAATATGAACATGAAGCATTAAGGCTTCCATGACAGGAACTTGAATGATTACCATTTCACAAACAATGGCATTTTGAGTCATCTAAACAGCATGCAGCGTTCTCCCCCCACATGCCCTCAGGTCTCCTTCATTGACATCTGTGACGGCGATAGAAAATCGATATAACATATACTAGACATGGTGCAAAAGTCACAGCATAAGTGCAATTACTATAAGCATTGCCTTATGCATGGCTATCCCACTTCATGTTATTAGTGCAATCACATCAACTATTCCGTTACTGTTAACATGGACCCATTTGAAATGCGCATATCATTGAACTGATATGCATTGTGCTGATCGGTCAAGGTCTCGTATCCAATAACACAAGGTCGTTGTAATATATGTGAGAGCAATCTGCAGGCTTTCGAAACACACGCTATATAAACTTTTGCCATTGCTACCGTGTGTGAGAACTGCACGCTAAGATCCACACCCGTGCACATAGGTGGATGGATAGGCAAACCTTGTTACAGTCATAAAACACTTACGTGAACTTCCAATAATTCAGCGCAAACCTTGTCTCAACCCCTAATAATGGTTAGATTAAAAAACACACTATTCCGGTGTTGCTGAAACTTCCCCTTCCACATCCCGCACCTCCGAGTACTTGGCAGTAAGCTCAGCGACATGCTCCTGGAAAGATTTGCGGCTCCAGCCTAGTAGGGATTTCACGTGCCTTCGCCAGCGTGTTTTTGTCTCCGGGCCATCGCGGCCTTGCACTAAACGGTGAAAATCGACCTCGCTTTCCTCCTCCACTGCACTTTCACCAACACGATCAATAAGCTCTAAGTCTTCTTCAGGCGTCCACGGATTACTGTCCGGTATCACGACGGAGAGGAACGAGTACCACCTATTAGCGCACGCCTTCGAGGAACGAAAACACCACGCTTTCCATTCGTGTAACTTTTCAGAGATCTGTTGCCAGGGCAGGTCGTCTCGAGTATCGCATGCAACAAGTTCTCTTGCAGTAATAACTTGCCGCCGTTGATGATCTTTTGCTCTCTCAATAAACTGTAAGAGCTTGATGTCCTCTTCTGGGGTCCACTCATTAAACTTTGACTTCATTCCAACACCGCACCGCTGTCTATCCTTGAGAGTCTTACGGTGTCTTTGAAACTCGTCCTTAAGTATTTTCCACTTATTCTTTACATCGTGTAGCTCTTCACAGCGCTCTAAGAAACGCTTATTCTCCTCTGCAGTCCATTTTTCATAAAGCTTGCGTCCTGTGCTGTTTTCAGTCAACGATCCAAGTCTTATCTTTTTCTCCATCCATTCATATACAGAAGAGGGGGATCGTCTCGGGAGTGTTTTGGCGAAAGTTTTGAAATATAACAGTTTCTTATTACCCGCTTCTTTGCGAAGTAACCACGTCGGGTCATCCACATCTTCGTTGTTCATTTCGGCAAGTTCAAGAAACGTTTTCACTAAAGCATCTATTTCATCTTGGCTAAAAGGTCCGTGCTTTTGAGGCTGTTCAGATGAAATTCTACATCTAATCCCCCAGGAAAACTTCTGATCCGTTGCTTCTCCCTTCGAAGCATCATTCTCTGAGTGAGGTTTTCTCTTTTTCTTTTTCTTTTCTGAGTGAGCCCAGGAAACCATGCTTTTCCTTCCCTTCCCAACAACAGCATACTTGGAACTCTTTTGCAATTTCACATCAAAGGCGTACTCAAGGTCTCGTTTCAGCGCCGTGTTTGCCTGGGTTTCGCCCAGGTCAGCGAGCGCAGCCTTGACTGCTTTCACCTTCAAAGTTTCGAACCAAATAAAGTCGTGGGCCGGGACGGCATCCATGCAGGTTCGCAAAATTCTCTTCCAACTTAAAGCAGCCATGGACTCAATAGTGTCTCTGCGGGAAAGGGTCAAGTCGAAAATTGGAAACTACAGATCACACCGTTCCGACCGTTGTAGCAAAGCGCGAGGGGATGTTGTACTATACGGCCAGGTGCGTAATATGGAAGGTACGTAAAGTGTTGGAGCGCCCTGATAATTCTCACAAGCATGCAAAGCGACCGCGAGAGATCTGTATGTTGCGTTCACGTCGATAGCAAGTGGCTCTTCGAGAAGACTCTGGAGAACTGGCGCCAAGAGCACAGCCCTGAGGCTGAACCATAGCCATTATGGCGCAACTGTATTTTTCTCAACCGCAAATGAGCGTGAAGCTTCAAACTGATATTATGCTATTCTTGTTTTTGTTTGCTGATCCCTTCCTCGATACTGCTCGGGTTGCGAGCAAACGCTAGGCCTGAGGAAGGCACCTGTGACATACACAACGCAAACAGCAACTCAGAGCCATAGCACAATTAGCACAGTCAAATTGTAACAAACGAGAACTTGACCCCGACCGCGACCGTGCCATCAGCCGAGCGGTCGTCGTCCTTCCAATTTTTCCTCCAACTAATTTTTACCACGATAACGTTCCTCCTACGTTATACGATTATTTTTATTATTATTATTATTATTATTAACATTGGGTTTCAGGTATGCGTTGGGTTTCAGGTATACGAAAATAAAAAATAACAAATACGCACCGACGGTGCACAAAAGTACATGCATGTATAGTCATGCTCATAAATTAAGGGGCACTTTTTTGCGATTTCGAACACACTTTTCGAAAATGTACCCCCTACCCACACGGATCTTGCTTACATGCGGCTGCCACGAAATCAGAATATGCAGGATGTATACCAATGACGACTGTAAAGTCAAATCGCACGACAAGGGGGGGGGTCGAGTCATGCCTGACCAAGCCTGCCACGCCGACCACGCGTCAAGCACAAATGCCCATTTTTAAGGGGTTATGCCGAGGGGGCTGAATGCCGATTTTTTTAAAAATCAGAAAGTCGTCCCCAGGTAGCATTTGGAATTGGAATATTGGGGACATATAATGGTTAGTCGATAGGCATCGATCACCCCCCAGAAACACCCCTATTCTGACCTCCACGGCATTTTCCCAATTTCGACGCATATTGGGTAAAATTAATTCCGATTTTTCAGAATTAAAAATAAGGCGGTTTTGGAAAAATTCGGGAGTCACCTTCACGCGCGACTTTCGGGCGCCCCACTTCATCAACGCAGGGTCCATGAGGTAGGCAAAAGGAGAACTGGTCACTGGGCCGGTCTGGTCGCAGGTGACACCGCTATTGTGTCACTAGTCTACTTGACTACTTGAGCTGCTTGAGACCTTGAGCCCTTGAGAATCCCTACCCAGTGAATGTCTCACTTTATTGAAACCGGTCTACTCACCATCTTATGGGAGGAGCCGAGCTGCCTCGCGCACTGCCACACCTTCTATGGAACCGAGGTGACATGCGCGCATGCGCGAGCGACAGGTTCGGGCGGTCTTGGCGACACCACGCCCGCTTTTCGTTGCCCCTTAATTTATGAGCATTACTATAGGTGACTTTATTCCACATAATTATCGGGCGTTGCGTTGTTTTTCATAATCAGCCGACGTGGCTGACTATATTCTGTATATAATGACACAACTTATATTGATAATGGAGAGATCATACATGATGTCCAATCAGATGCACGAGCTACATAATTATCGGGCGTTGCGTTGTTTTTCATAATCAGCCGACGTGGCTGACTATATTCTGAATATAATGACACAACTTATATTGATAACGGAGAGATCATACATGATGTCCAATCAGATGCACGAGCTACATAATTATCGGGCGTTGCGTTGTTTTTCATAATCAGCCGACGCGGCTGACTATATTCTGTATATTATGTCACAGGTTATATTGATAGCGGAGAGATCATACATGATGTCCAATCAGATGCACGAGCATCAGCAAGCGCGCAAAAGCAGAACAATAATTTGGAAACCCGTTGCAAACGAGCTGTATTTTCACAATAAGTCTTGCATGGCGATAATGCATATTATATATCACACAGACCGAAGGAAAACGAAGCGTCCGTAGGCAGTTGAAAGGCGGGTGCAAACTCTGAGATAAGATAATAAAATAACTTGGTTGTTTTATTAGCGGGTCGGAAACTGCAGAATGACAAATGTTGATGTGGCACCTCAGGGCGAGGGGTGAAACAGGAGACACTCTCCCCCACCTTATGGGGGGGTGAAAGTCTCTCTCTCCATGACACCACCTCACCCCGAAGGTGTGAGGTGCCACGATCAGCAATCACAAACAGGGAAACCCTAATTGAACACGTTCACCAGATTCAAGGGGCCTTCCCCAGCCCAGCTAGTACGGCTCTGCCCGCGCTAATCCTGCAATGCGTGCTCTAGGGGCTTACGCCCATGCATGTGCCGTGGGGATCACTACTCCCACGGGGTAGGCTGCTAAATTGCCAAGCAGACTGCAAGACGGCGGCGGCGCTCTCGATGAAAAAAGAAGCCAAGTGCCGCTGAAGTGAACAATTGTTCAACCAATGCCCAAGCGGGGCCAAAGACCAAAGCCGTCCAGCACCACCAAAACGAATGACTCGCAGTAGGGGGGGGGAGAAGGGCGAAGGTTAAAAATGCGGTGAGTGCGCGCGACGAAAGCCTCGCACTTTGCAAACGTGACGAGAGAGATGTCGAGGTGGGCGTGAGCACTGGTGAGAACACCACCGGACACCACCAGATGGCAACCAAGGGATGCGCCGGGTGGAGGTGTAGAATGCGGAGTGTCGAGCTCACAGAGGTCAAAGTTGTTGTCGACGATGGTGATGTTGGACTCGAAGTTGGCGTGTGGTGCATGAGCACCACCAGACACCACCAGATGACAGCCAACGGTAAGATGTTGTCGACGTAAACGGAGGGACACCACCGTGGAGTGCACAACGGCCATACGCGCACGCTGGCGTGCAGCGGACATGGTCACAGACTGCAGATTGCAAAATGTTGCACACTCAAAGTGTCAGGGATATGACCGATGACATTGTGTCATACATGTCATACATGTCATGTCATATCATATCATATCATGTCATGTCATGTCATGTCATGTCATGTCATGTCATGTCATGTCATGTCATGTCATGTCATGTCATGTCATGTCATGTCATGTCATGTCATGTCATGTCATGTCATGTCATGTCATGTCATGTCATATGTTATAATGACATACAGTCGTCGAGTATTGTCAGTACGGTCGACTATGACATGTACAATCATAATATTGGTCATCCACTCACCATGAGTGACATCTGTCATCGAGAGGCCGAGTACGGCATCTCGATGATGAAGCAAGACAAGTTCTTGAAGAACAAACTGTTCTGAAAGGACGCGTCTTCGCTTCAAGCATGAATTGAACACCATGCGGGTATCATATGGCTGATTCGATCAGCCGATAATGTTAGTTCACCCAATGTTCTCGGGTTCACAACCCGATGGTGGTAACGCCTATGAGGCGTGAGGACATTGAGGTATATGAGAGAGCATTGAGCTCAAGCAGGGGATTCTGGATAGCAGACTACACTCATACCCACCAAATACGTGTTGCGAGTTGCTACTGTTCAATAGCAGCCGCATAGTCTGAAAGGTTGAATAACAACCTTGACAGTGGTATTCTCCGTCCACGCGACGAACGAGGACATACAAGTGTGTGCAGCAGTAGATATATTGTATATTGTATATTGTGTGTGTGACAGGTTCGCGCATACATACAGGTGACAGCGATCGCACATATACGATCATATATCGAATAATAACATCCGCTGCAAAATCAACAGCAAACGGAGTGCGCGAGGAATCACCATCGCGAACGCATTCGCATTTGATATCGCTCGCAGAAACATCGTCAGAAAATAACAGCGACAAGGTGTGCGCACTGTATACGGATCGCACATACATGTTGTTATCATTCGCAGGGTTGGTACGATATGCGACATACGGACGCGCGAATGATAAATCATCATCAGTATGTATGATCCGTACGCGCGATGGCATTCGTACCATGCGACACATACCGGCGACAGCGATGTTCGCTATCCGCAGCGACATACATCGGCGACAGCGATGATCGCTATCCGCACTAATTGTTCAGTGCAGCGCACGCACATGAAAATTTCGTTATTGCAAATGATTGCAAAAATCGCTCATCGACGCGCATATACGATGGTTTAGCTCGTCAGGAGATGCGCACCTGCTATGATTTCATCATGCTCAGGGGACGCGCGATGAGGGCGCATGATTCGTATACATCAACATGCAGCGCGCTATTCAATATCCGTGACGCGCGCACATAGCATACAAAAATGATGTGTGTTCGAATACTGGCAAATGTACATACCATGTTTGCAGTCGGACGCATAATATAACATCAGATGAACATTGATGCTGTGCAGTCATATGTATATTGTACCATGCAGCATTCACCATACATGCAGTATACACCATGCAGCACAATACCACCATGTTATACTGCGACATATGCACCATTCATACTGTTATAATTATCAGTTTGGTCATAAATGTTTGACATATATGCACACATATATACATCCAACTTGATCACGATGACAGTTGGTATACATAGGCATATATAACAGTGTATCATGGAAGTATTGCAAGCTTAAAAAGTAAGGACCTATCTTAAAATCACCATATAGTTCTGTCGATCGACTTGGTGACTGTCTGTCCGCGCCTAACCGACCATAGGCTTGTACCCTATGGAACCGGGGGTTGAGCAAGCAATACAACCATGTTACACTGTAGAAATGCACATCTTACATACATACCAGATGTTGCATCAATATATCACATAGCATACCTGCTGTGCAAGTGTAGGCTATAAATGAACCCACTTGGTATAAGGTGCCGATCATGATCATTAAGACAGTAATTAGCTCAGTATTTCCTGACGCAGGATTTGGGATGGGATAATGTTCTACTGTTGATCAATGAAAGGAATACTCACCGGAGCCATGTGTGAAATATATCAAACAACTCGTCATTCATCATGATGAAATATGCAGGATTACAACCTACTAACCAAATTGATATATATCATACTAGCTACATGCTGTCCAGTGGTATACAGATCATCTTATATGATAAATCAATTTGCTTTAGTGTACTAAATCAGCAAGTACCTGCATAATGCACAATTACTGGAAATGACTAAACGCAGCTAGCGGAAAGGCTGCGGTAGGCACACGGAAAACGGTTTGGACAAAAGCTCACGAGATGATTATTCAGATAGCATGATATAGCAGTGAGTGGCTTGCGAGCTGTGAGACACGGTGTCACGAGTGTGATATACCAGAACTGTCATATCAGACTATCATACTGTGACAGTCCGATAAGCGGATTCTAGCACACCACCTCACACGAGGTGACACCATGTTCACAACACACCACCTAAACTGCGGGATCCCTAGTTACTGCTACTAGGACCCAAAGTTTGATAACAATGTAACATGGCCAGCAGAATAATGAAAAACTGCTAAGTTAAGCTAGAGGGGATGACCCCATGCTAGGCGGATACTACTGCACGATGCTAGCTAAAAGATTGCTGTTCATCCTGCTCCTCTGAGATCTCACTACTACGCCCCTTCGCTTCAGGCAGCCCATTCTTCCTCTCAGCACTGTCAGCTAGTGGTCAGCAACGGTCAAAGATGCCGCCTGTCTGCTCGCAGAAATAGATGAATCGCCGAGTAAAAGAACCTGCCTGTCGGTTTAGAATGGACGTTGATTGCGAACTAAGAAAATAGGTCTTAACTGCCTGAAAAGTTCGGCTTACGAAGTCCAACTGCCCGCTAGTGGTCAAGTCTCATCTCGAGAAAACATCATACCAGATTTCTGCCTCAGCTAGTGGTCGAAACAACGACATGATCGCCCTGCCTGTCTGCTCAGAACACGCGGAAGAAAAATTCGGAACGCAAGCTTAGGGTTCCCGTCAGAAAAGGGAAGAAAGAACACGCCGTCAGCATTCGTCGTAGTAAACTTCACGAGAAACAACTCGCTGCCAATAAAACTCTGCACACTGATACACGAATATAATCAACCAGTGAAAGATCGTTGAAGTCAACGTCCACGGAATACAGCCCATCAAGCACGAAGCACCACCACCTAATGAGAGTTGCGGTGTCGCGCCAATATGTCAAAAAGTGGTGAAAATGGGTAAAAATCTCACACGTCAGATTCCAAAATGAAAATTCGAGTCTGATTTTTTTTGCTCATCCAATTTTTTACCTATCAATGGTATATGCAAAAATTTGTGAGCACTTGTAACACCCTGTAACACCCTGATAATCGTGTGCAAAAACTAGGGAGTGTAACGCACCTCCCAGGTATCATTATCACGTGGTAAACAGTGACATGCTAAATGCAGTTTTGCTTCATTCCTTCAGGAAATGTTCATACTGCTTAAATTTGATATAATTAGGTGTTACTAATACCATGTAACACCCTAATGTCACTGTAGGTGATGAGGGTCACAGTAACCCTACACACCCTAAAATGCCACTATATAATAGTGAAACACTCTGTATTTGGCATTTTGGTCATGCTGAAATCAGCACATTCATGACCAATATATCGGGCAACAACCCAATAACTGTAGGGCAACAACCCAATAACTGTACAGCTGCTTCCTATGAGAATTGCATGCTGCTTAATGAGGTAATGGGCACTTGACAACTGCCTATGGAATTCACACTTCCTTGAGGGGGGAAGAAGGTGGAACCATATATATACTTCACCTCATTATATCAATGTACAAAAATAATACATGTACAATATATAGATATATATATATATATCACACACACACACACACACATCCATTTTGAAGGTTTTGTTGGTGTGGTGTTTTATCTTAGATGGCAGAAGAACCAGCAGCTATACCAGCTATAGATCAAGATCCGACTAACTGGTACTTTGATATTCTGGGTTCTTATGATCATTACAGCAGATTCAAAATACCTTCATGGTTAAAGGGTTATGCTGACACACAGACCCGGTATGATCAGATAGGATATTTCGATGCCATCAGCAGAATGAAGACAGACATGAGTCGGTATAGAGATCCAGAGACTGAGCCTAAGGAACCAGATGAGGATTACTCAGAGGATAATCCCCCGCCCGCATTTACAGATCCAGAAGATGGTCAGGCCACCGCAGCATTAATTCCAGCCGCAATTGTCCCTAAGGTGAAAATGAATCCACCGAAGGAGTACAAAGTCGGTCAGGATGCGGAGATTTGGATAGAGACAGTAGACAGATATTTTCAGTTTACATATCCAGGTGCACCAGATAAGGATCACAGTCTTCCTCACGTTCATTCAGAATAATGACAGACACTACTTTCATGTCGTGGCCAAAACACCAGATGCCACGTATGAAGATGTCAGGAATACATTCCTCAGGCAGTTCGGAAATCCCCATAAGCGGTCAGTTGCCAAAAAGCATCTAATGGCACTGCAGCAGGGTAACCAGACTTTTGCAGATTACCTACGCACATTCACATCACTGGCTTCTCTAGCATCAGTTGATTTGGATGATGTCTTGATCAAGGACAGATTCGTCAGTAACATGGAATCAGACCTTCGGAAACAGTTTCATCTCAGATTTCTGACAGAGGATGAAAGGAATAACCTGTCGTGGGCACAGACCACACAGATTCTGCTCGATTTGAATTATGTAGTTCATTCGAAGCAGGCAGAGACCCTTCACTATAGGGGACAGAAGGAAAAGTCAGGAGGCCCAGCCAGGAAAGATAAGGACAAGGGCCGTGGCAATAAGCCATATGACAGATCCAATCAGAATCGAGGCAACCAGAATCAGAATGCCAACCAGAATTCCCGGAGGAATAAAGGAAAAGGCAAAGGAAAAGGCAAGGGAAAAGGAAAAGGAAAGGGATCAGCATCATCTCCTTCCCAGCCTTGTCAACGTTGTGGTCGTACCAATCACATCACAAAGGATTGCTTTTCCACCAAGACACCAGATGGGAAACCTATATAAGGCAATCCTCCAGCTCAGAATCCATACAAGGACAGCAGCAACAGAATAATCAGGGTGGCAAAAGTGAGTCCAACAAACTCCTAAAAACAGTCAACACCCTGGTTAAGGAGCTCCAGAATCAGCAGAGCATCAATGCAGCAATTGCAGCTCCAGCTCCAGCTCCAGCATCAGCTCCAGCTCCTCAGGGAAACTCTCCGGGTACCGGACAGGTACCAGTGATGAGGGCACCCCGGGGATAAATCAGCCTGAAAATGCCACTGAAGCAAGTGGCCGGGTTGAGAGTATCTCAGAAGAAGTCCTTTCCAGTCTGACACTGCAGTTCCAGTAGATGGATACTCCCTCAGAACACATCGCACAGATGCAGTCACATACAGCACAACTAAAATCACAGAAGAAGCTGTTGTTGTACAAAGGGAAAGTATATGGACAGAGTACTCACATTTTAGTAGATCCAGGAGCTACATCGTCATTTATCGACAGACAGTTCGCTTCTCAGCTTGGTATATCACCAACACACTCATCATCATTCTCAGTGGGATTGGCTGGAGGAAGCCAATTATCCTGTACATCCTATCTTCCCAATGCTACATTCACGCTGGGTAAGTATAAGGATACAGAAGATTTCTATATTATTGACATGAAACCCTTCACAGTCATCCTGGGGCAGGATTGGTTGGAAAGAAGGAACCCACACATTGACTTCCAGTCCAAGAATATGACGATCACCCGGAAACACTCATCAGGTTCCAGTGTTCGTACAGATCTGTCCAGAGTTGAACAGACTCCAGATTCAGATGACCTTCCTGAAATGGAATTGGTCAGTGCCACCACTATGAGGAAGCACCTACGACGTATACGATCCAGTGGGTCGGCTGAAGAAGCCGTAGCTTATCTCTTTTTTTCTCTCAGAGGTCGATGGTGAATTATTGGTCATGGCAGCAGCAGACTCAGACACTACCATGGAAGACCCAAAGGTCACAGCAGCACGTGATCTAATCAGAGAAGACTTTTCAGATATTTTGCAGGAGGATCTTCCAGCTGGCCACAGGCCAGAACGGTTTGAAGGTGGATAATTTATCATCGCATCAACATTGAACCTGGGCATAAGCCACCATCACAGCCAGTTCGTACTATTCCAGTGCCTATGATGGAGGAGCTCAAACGACAGATCATCAAATATGTCGAGCTGGGTATCCTTCGTCCATCATCATCACCATATGGATGTCCAATCATTTTCGCTCCTAAGCCAGGGGGGAAGTGGAGGATGTGCTGTGATTATCGAGCCCTTAATAACATCACTATAGAGGACACGTATCCATCCATTGCCACCTCACGATACCCTTCTTGAACAGGGCACATATCTTATGGGGATTGGCCGGCCCAGGGCCGAGAGCAGCGCCCAAAAAGAGCTCCGGGCCGAAAGCGGGCCGGTCGATTTTGCATCCTTAAGTATGGAAAACATTTGAAAATAAGCAAAAACACGTGTTTTTCTTGATTCCGGGCCGAGAGTCATTCTAGGAAGATATGTGCCCTGTTCTTGAACAGCTTAAAGGGGCACGATGGTTTAGCAGATTTGATTTCAATTAGTTCTTCCATCAGATTCCAATACATCCAGACGACATTCACAAAACAGCAATACGTACCAGATACGGTTCATATGAGTGGACAGTGATGCCTTTCGGGTTAACTAACGCTCCTGCGACCGCTCTACGTGTTGGGAATCGAGCATTCTTTGACTTCATCGATCAGTTCTTGGTCATTTTCATGGATGACACCATAGTGTACAATCCAGATTTTGACAGCCACGTGAAGCATGTTCGACAGTTCTTACAGCGCTGCAGAGATCATCAGTTCTACATCAGGCCTTCTAAGGTTGAGTTGTTCGTCAGATCCATCGATTTTATCGGCCACCACATCTCAGAGGCAGGCCTTTCAATCATCGAAGACAGAATCCGTGCAGTCATGGCTATCCAGCCTCCAGTGTCATATGGTCCAACCGTTGGTAAACAGCCTCTACGCCGTATGGCTAAAGATGGCAAGTCATCTCTTCGGTCATTCTTGGGCATGGTCGGCCAGTTTAGGAGATTTATACAAAAGTTCTCCAAGATTGCCGAGCCGCTCAATCGTCTCCTTAAGGATAATGCAGAGTTTGTCTGGGAATCTGAGCAGCAGCGGGCATTTGATAATCTCAAAAGTGCCATCTGCCATGCTCCAGTACTACAGCTTCCAGATCAGAAACTGCCATCTATTATGGAGGTCGATGGATCAGGCACACACGTTGGTCAAGTAGTATTGCAGGATCAAGGAAAAGGTATGAAGCCATGTGGCTATCACAGCGTCACTCTTTCTGATACACAGAGACGCTGGCCTATTCCTGAGATTGAGCTATTTGCCATTGTGGAGGGCTTCCGATTCTTTCGCCACATCTTGCTGGGAGCTCCAGAGACTATTGTTCGCTCAGATCATCAGCCACTGGTTTATTTCCAGTCCAAATCCACACTAAGCCCCACGAACAGGCGAGGTGGTTGGATGAGCTCTCCGAGTACAACTTTCGAATAGAGCACATTTCTGGCGAGAAGAATAAGGTTGCAGATGCACTTATCCGTATTTCTACACTCTTTGAACTCACTGATTGTCTGCAACATATAGACGTCGGCGAGACACCTTCAACAGACATTCCGTCTACAGATTCTACATTCATTGCTCTTATATCTGCATCATCAGCTCATCAGCTCCACGACATTATTATATCACAGTATGATCGTGACACATTTGCACCGACTATGTTATCTAAGCTGGCATCATCGACATCATCACAGTCAATCAGCAATTTCGAGCTTATTCAGGGATTGATATATCGCAAGACCATTTTTGGCAGACAGCTTTACATTCCACCTACTGCCAAAGTTCCTACAGATGACGGTGAGATCACACAGCTTCGCCACATTCTACTTCATGAGTGCCACTCAGCCACTATTTCTGGTCATGTAGGCAAAAATCGCATGCTTCATTTATTGCGTAGCCGATATTACTGGCCAGGAATGACAACGGCAGCCATTCAGTACATTCGGGAGTGCCCCGTGTGTCAACGCCAGAAAACGAGGAGACACAAACCTTATGGTCAGTCACATATACGATATTCTGTGCCTAAGACAAAATGGCTTGATGTATCTCTTGACTGGATTACTGACCTGCCTATCACCACTAATGGGCACGACAGTATTTTCGTGGTAATGTGCCAATTCTCTCATCGCTGTCATCTCATTCCCTTCAACATGACCTGGACTGCTCAGCATACTGCTTCAATATATATGCAGCATATCTTCAAGCTTCATGGTCTTCCGAGGAACATCATCTCAGATCGAGACCCCAGATTTACTTCTTCATTCTGGCAAACACTGTGGAAATCTACTGGTACGAGATTGTCTATGACGTCTTCACACCATCCACAGTCGAATGCAAGCAATGAGAGAAGCCATGCCTTCATTGAGGACATCCTCAGGTATTTTCATTTTGTTTGATGCATGATTCACCATCCTCTGGTTTATAAACTGATTAGATAGTATTTTTCTCCTCAGGTGTTGTTGCAACGATACTTCAGCCAATTCGTGGGAGGACAAGTTGCCTCTGGTGGAGTTTGCAATTAACAACACGGTTTCTGCTACGACTGGTTACACACCATTTTATCTCGACTCGATGGCGCAGCCACTTTCGCCTCATGATCTGGCAATCACTATTCCGCCAGAAGCTCCTGTTCCAATACAGAATGCTATTCGAGATCATTTTGACCAGTACTCGGCTGTACATGCCAACGCGGTAGATAACATTTCCCGAACAGCAGAGATCAACCGAGCCAGATTCAATAAGACTCACATGCCCCGACAATTTGCAGTCTTAGGGCAGAGAGTTCTTCTACGGACTGAGTTTATTCAATGGACTGGTTTGACAGAGGCAGACAGACACTTTAAGCAGCCATACATTGGGCCGTTTATCATATCTAAAGTGCTCAGCCATGGACGTGCTTATGAGTTAGATTTCGGGGATCTCGACATTCGTATCCATCCGGTGCAGCCTGTATCCATCATCGCAGTCAGTCAGCAGCTACAGCTTCGAGCTCATTCAGGGGTTGATCTATCGTAAGACCATATATGGCAGACAGCTGTACATTCCACCAACAGCTAAAGTCCCCACAGATGACGGTGAGATCACACAGCTTCGCCACATTCTCCTTCATGAGTGCCACTCAGCCACTATTTCTGGTCATGTAGGCAAAAATCGCATGCTTCATCTTCTGCGTAGCCGGTATTATTGGCCAGGAATGACAACGGCAGCCATCAAGTACATTCGGGAGTGCCCCGTTTGTCAGCGCCAGAAAACGAGGCGACACAAGCCTTATGGTCAGGCACATATACGATATTCCGTGCCTAAGACAAAATGGCTAGATGTATCTCTTGACTGGATTACTGATCTGCCTATCACCACTAATGGGCACGACAGTATATTTGTGGTAATGTGCCAATTCTCTCATCGCTGTCATCTCATTCCCTTCAGCATGACCTGGACAGCTCAGCATACTGCTTCTATATATATGCAACATATCTTCAAGCTCCATGGTCTTCCGAGGAACATCATCTCAGATCGAGACCCCATATTCACCTCTACATTCTGGCAAACACTGTGGAAATCTACTGGTACAAGATTGTCTATGACGTCCTCACACCATCCACAGTCGAATGCAGCCAATGAGAGGAGCCATGCCTTCATCGAGGATATCCTCAGGTACTTTTCAAATTGTTGATTCATGATTCGATTTCACCATCCTCTGGTTTATAAACTGATTAGGTGGTATTTTTTCATCCTCAGGTGTTGTTGCAATGATACTTCAGCCAATTCGTGGGAGGACAAGTTGCCTCTGGTGGAGTTTGCAATTAACAACACAGTTTCTGCATCAACTGGTTATTCACCATTTTATCTCGACTCTATGGCGCAACCACTTTCGCCTCATGACCTGGTAATCACTATTCCGCCAGAAGCTCCTGTTCCAATACAAAGAGCTATTCGAGATCATTTTGACCAGTACTCGGCTGTTCATGCCAACGCGGTAGACAACATTTCCCGAGCAGCAGAAATTAGCCAAGCCAGATTCAATAAGACTCACATGCCTCGGCAGTATGCAGTTGGGCAGAAAGTTCTTTTACGGACCGAGTTTATTCAATGGACTGGTTTGACAGAGGCAGGCAGACACTTTAAGCAGCCATATATTGGGCCGTTCACCATTTCCAAAGTGCTTAGCCATGGGCATGCATACGAGTTAGATTTCGGAGACCTCGATATCCGTATTCATCCGGTACAGCCTATATCCAGATTGGAGCTGTACAATGACTCGATCCAAGCACCTTTGCCTCTGCCACAGATGATCACCGAAGAAGGGCAACCACTGTTTGAGATATCACATATACTCTCAGATAAGATCACTAGAGGTGTCAAGTATTATTTAGTGCGATATGCAGGCTACGGCCCTGAGCATGACACCTGGGTCAAGGCCACAGAGCTGACCAATGCAGCAGACATAATAGCTGCCTATGAAGGCTAAACATTATATTAAGCCTCATGCCCTTACTTCTTGTAATATATACTAATACATGTCGATCATCTATATACCTTGCTCTAATGTTTAATCATTATGTTGCATAGAAGCAGGAAATTGATCCTTCCTTGCTAAAGGTGTAGTGAGCCTTGTACAAAATCATACCCTTGCACAGATACGCACATGCGAGATATCATATCTGTGGATAAATAAAAACTGCTAAATGCTACCTTTGCCAAAACCGTGGTTTGTCATCGGATTCTTTGGCCAGTCATCCGAAGCTACCGGAGATATCGACTGAGGTAGACGGAGTTGTGATCCTAAGTTGTGCTTGACAAACATAACTAAATAAATTTCACATTAGTACGTGGCGAATCCATTCTCACTCATCGCGATAGATGTTCGTCAAAGCGTGCGTACTGGACCATATCAAGAGTGAGCAGACCGGGTAAGGATTATAAGTCCAATCCCGTTAAGCAGGGCCACTCTGTTTGCAATAAAACAAGCCCCCGGTGAAATAACTCCGGAAACAAACACGGGCTCCCCGTTGCCGCCTATGATCCTCCAAAGTAGCTTAAGGAGGGGAGGAAGGGTTGGGTGCACTATATCAGGCCGAGAATCGTTCGATTATAAATCGTTAAATCGTGGGATCATCATTCGCAAAGCGACGACGGCTAGCGCAAATAATCCGTAACGTACACTTCGGATACTTTGAATCGTCACTCTGACGCACGATACGTGTGGATCAATCAGTAATCCAGCGTCAATCTGTATCACGAAACGCAATTCATTGAACCTTGAAACGTCACTCTGAAATACGATACGAACTTAAAAGGGGGCTACATCCTAAGAACTGTAAGGTGAGGGACTAAAGTGGACTCAGTTCCCCCCAATAACCTAAAAACACCATGAGGGACGCCTCAAATCGGTGTAAGAAGACTGGTACCAGCAAGAAGCAACAACAACAAAGACATCATAGACATATACAAAGGTATGCCCGTTGTGAGGTCACAACTCTTTTAAGAGGGGAGATCTGTCAGGGTCATGACCGATGACATATGTGTCATACATGTCATACGTGTCATACCTGTCAGACATGTCATACCATGTCATGTCATGTCGAGTCATGTCATATATTATAATGACAGTCGTCAGTACGGTCGACTATGACTGTACATGTCGTCAGATGATAAGTCACGTCATCTGTCATCATTCAAGGAAAGACTTGAATGACACCTGTCATCGAGAGTTCGTACGTCGAACTCGAAGATGGCAAAGCAAGATACATCTTGAAGAAACAAACAAGAACCATCTTTGCTTTAAGTATGTGCGGAACACGCATACGCAGTATTATGGAGCGAACATATTATTCGTTCTGACGATACTGGTCGTTCAACCAACGTCTCGGGTTCACAACCCAATGGCGGTACCATCTATGATGATGGGAGACGTATGGTATAGATGAGGAAGCGTTGTGCTTCAGCAGCATCTTCTCACAGAAGCCTGCACTCATCCCCGCTCATTACTTACGCGTGTGTTACCGTTCCATAACACAGCGCTTTATATCAATATACTGAGGGCTCGCTTATCTAGCCCTAACATATTTCGTAAGGTCAATATATGCGTATTTATTTTTTAATTGTACATAACGATGCCTGTGACACAATTGAATTTCTTATCGAAAGGACGATATGTTCTCATCTTCTTCACCATTATTCAAGAGTTTCACAATTAATCAAGTTATATATAATATAATATATAAGTTATATATAATATAACCTTACGTATGAGTTATATATAATATAATATATAAGTTATATATGATATAACCTTACGTATAAGTTATACATAATATAATATAATATAATATAATATAATATAATATACTATAATATATATTCGATATTGACAATAATTTATATGCAATGCATCGTCATCTAGGTATTTTCGATACAACTTGAATTTTCAAATTCCAATACTTTCAACATTGACACACACATATGAAGCGTCGTCGAGCGGGTTTTGATACAGTCATCACTAGTAATTAAATGGGAGATTTGCTGAAAAGGATTTGCGGTCGCGACGCGATAGATTTGATATGGTACCCGCATACACCGTAGATTTGATAAAAATCGTACCATACATCGTAGACTTGAATAATCGTCAAACTCTTGAATAATCTACTTACTTTAGGTAACGATCGATCATCTACCATGCGGATATGTATATACATTTTTCACATATATACGAAGTTTATATACTTCGTATAGATATATCCGTTATCCAACGGTGTCGCAGCGCCAGCGCTCCATCTGATACTGCATCCGCTGAGCATGGCGCACATGTCAAGGTATGTCTTACGCAAGGTCGACTTTACACAAAACTTCCGAAAATATTTTTATTCGATAAACATGTCGCTCAAAGCAATCTAAACATATTGCGTACTCCGGGTATGCAATTGTCCCAGGCATTGAAAAGTTATGGTCGATACCGCTCAGTTATCTCCCATACTTAACCATACATAAGCGGAAACTTAAATCGCTTATATCTCACGATCTAGAAAATCAGAAGTTTTGTGTAAAGTCGACCTCGCGTAAGACATACCTTGATGTATTTACAGCCGTCGTCGCTAAACTGTATAAACGCAGTGGCAATTCGTGCAGACATTTCAGAGTTTATATGCATTGTGTGGACGCGCATACATGCTACAATTATAAAGACACGCAAGTGGCACAGCGTGCTTTCTTTGAATACATTTATATTTGCAGACGTCGTGCTCGCATGTCGCGATGCGATCTAGCGGGCTCCCTTCTACATCGTCTGCATGTCGAACACGCATGGTGCAATTGTGAAATTCATCTGCCCACAACTCGCTTCCTGTATCGCACCTGTCGAGCTTGAATGTCGGTTGGGGTGCATCCAACGGTATTTCTGCGATGAGGATGGGGGACGATGAATGGGTGTATACAATTTCAAATAAAATTTCAATTATGATCATCAAGCAAATATAAAAGCAAATGGAAATGCGCAGACATCCCGCACTGGAGGCATCGCGACAGCGACATGCAAATGCGGCAGTTGCGATATGGAAACAAGTTATGGGCGCGTGCCTTATAATATCGGCTATCGATACATACACCATGCATTGGCTAGGGATCGAAAGTCGTACCGGAATATCCTAGTTCACTAGATATCAGAGGGTCTCGAACTGTGTCTGGATAAACTCTCTTAATAATATAAACCCTAAGCTAGATATACCCCGAACGGTCTCGCAACGGTAACGGAGTCTAGCCTACCTGTGACACAGCGTGTGTCACAGCACGAGCCTACAGATCAGTCAGCAGTCCAGTGTTGGCCTAGGGGTCTGTCATAGGGGCCTGCACCGGGACTCCCAGTCAGGGCTGCCTATACAGATTCCAGCACACCACCCCAGCACTGTGGGTGGTGACTGGCTAGGAGAGTCAGAAATGTAAGTTGCTAGGGTAGAAGCCAGGGTGACAGGTCCTAACTGCTAATCCAACTGTGCCATTCTGATACACAAATTGGAACCCTCTAGCTAGTACAAGAGCAAAAGCATACAGGCAATGAGTGTCCTGCTAAACTACTGAAAAAGTCTGCACCAGCAAGTCAGATTTAAGAATTCAAAGTTGTCAAAGTAAAAGCATAAACCAGATTGAAGACCAAGTTGAGGTCAAAGTACATCTCAGCACACCACCAGAAAAGTGGTGTACTGCCAGAACCAGAAGTAAACTACTCGGGGTCAAAGGTCAGAGGAGCACCGTCACCACAATGTCCACCGTGGCCGATTGCAGTACTGCTCTCCAGTGGGTCAGGCGGCCGGTGAACCACCGTCGCGGCACCCAGGGAGTGCAGCACCGCATCCAGAGTGACGGGGTCCAGCTCCGTGATACCAGAGTAGATACATAAATCACCCCTGCACAGCACAGGCTGCGGTGCAGCCCGACCCGACACCTTCACAGGGTCGATCTCATTGGCCGCCGTGTAGGCGGCAGCTCCCACTCCCATGACAGAAATCAAGAGAAGGAAGGAAAGAAGGAAGGGCATCCCCCACAAACCCGGCTGAGCGGGGAAGCCCCATGGCGGCTTGCCGCAACCGGAGGTGCGGTGAGCACCGTCACGCCAATCTCCCAGTGCACCACCAGAGTGAGGTGCCCGGGCTGCAGGCTCCGACGCATGATTTGCCGAAATGGCAGGAGCCCGCGGCTTCAGCCGGAAGCTACCGTCGGCGAAGTCTTCGTAGTCGTCCGTGTCGTAGCCAGTTAGATCGACCGGCACAACCGCGGCGTGGTTGACATTCTCCACAACGCCCTTGAACTCACCGTCCGTGTTCTCCGTAGTGGTCACCCGTGCCGATTTAAGGGACACGGGCTCGCCGTAGCCGTAGAGCTCCAGGAGCTCCTTCTCATTCTCCAAGACAGGCATAACAGGGGCCGGCACGGCGGATGCCGATGCCGCCGCACCACCTGCCGGAACCTGCTCCTCCGGTGTGTAGTTATCTGCCTCGGCAGGGTCACACACCAGAGCCGAAGCCTGCGTGTCAACGCCCCCAGACGGCAGGAAGGAGGCGTGAGTGTAGTGTACCTTAGGCTCAACGGCCGCGTTGACCTCCGCCGCGAGGTCGTCCAGCCGTCGGAGGATGTCCTCACCGGGTGTCCCCGTCACCGGTGGCACCGCGTCCACGGAGAAGCCGTAGGCGGACACGTCAATGCCCCCCACAACGCCCCCGCAAAGCACCGCTGGCGGGCCGTACACCGTCGCCGCACGGGCAAAGGCGTCCGCCCCCTCATCCGCTGCCTCCTGGAACACGGCACACATGGCGAGGGCGTGCACGCCCTCCGCATCCTCGTCGTCGATGGGAATGCAGAAAGCTGCGGCCGTGCCAGGGGAATGTTGGCGACCGCCAAGAGGGCAGTCGCGGTAGAAGTGATAAAGCTCCTTACCGGATTTCTTGCAGCGAATACATAGCGGTTTCGCCCGCTGCTCGTCGCGATCGAAGCCCACGGCGGGTGGGTTGTTCACACCCATGCGAAAGCCCCGCTGGGGCTGCCCCTGCCGCTGCGGCTGGCGTCCCTGCGGCGGCCGCTGCCCGTGCTGCCGCTGCGGCGGATCCCGCTGCCGCTGCACCACCGGCTGACAGAGCCGCCCCGCACTGCCGCTGCACCAGCTCAGTCAACTCCTGGATCTTGCCGAGGAGCACCTGATGCTCGTCGCTGGTGAGCAAAGCCGACGCGCCACCAGAAGAGGGGCTGGCCAGGGCAGCCTTCCCGGCCTCCGTCGCCGCCCACGCCGGGTAAATCTCAACCACCAAAGAGCGAAGGTCACTGAGAGAAACCGTCGCAAGGTCGGCTACCATGGGATAGCGCACCTTAACCGCGGCGTAGAACACCGGGTCAAGCCGGGTGTACAAGCTGAGCTTCCCGGTGGCTTCGGTGGGCGTCCAGTCAGCTGCCTTGTTGTCCCGCACCAAACGCTGCTCCCGTGCCAGAACGGGTTGGGGGTCAGCGTTGGCGGGATAGCTGAGAGCCGCATGCTCCTGTTGGAAAGACTCCCGCAACGCCACCGGCACGCAGCGCTTGATGATGTCCACCAGAGCACGCCGTCCATCTCGGTCAGCAGACGCGTCCGTCCCCGTAAGCCAGACGTGGGCGTTGTTGTGCTTCTCGATGACCAGCTGGAGCACGTCGTAGAGCAAGCCGTTGACCTTGCTCACCACCAGAGCCATAGGCTCGTCCAGATCGAACGAGGCCAGCTCCAGCCCAGCGGACGCGAATTCTGTACGAAGCCGCACCACCATGTCGGAGAGTAGGCTCGCGTCAGTCGTGCCGCTGAAATAATGCTTCTTGTCCCCAAGGAAAGCAAGGATATCCTCGCGGATACCCTTGGCCCAAGACCGATGCAGCCGCTGCTTGTAGATCTCGTCAACGAGCTTGGACTGCTCCTGCAAATACTTCCTGGTGGCAACGCCGGCGTCCTCGTTGGAAGTAGGTACGGGATACGCAAAAGTCGGGGTTTTGACCGTCGGCGTGTTGCGCACCGCGTCGGTCAGCCTCAGAGAGGCGTCGATGTCGGAGTCCCTCATAAGGGACCTTTTGGATCTCGTAGAAACCATCACGTAGAGAGCCTGATGGGAGGTGGTACGCTGGGGCGCGTAAGGGTAGCGGCGTGGGGAGAATGCGAGTACACAGCCATGCGAAGAGCGGTAAAACCATGGCAGCGAGGGGCACTGGAAGACGAAGTCGAGGTCGAAGGTGCTGCAGTCACCAGCCCAAGAAACGGTAGATTGCTGGATCAAGGCAAAGAGAAAACCGTACAAGGACATTGCGTCGACAAAGTCCGATCCAGGTCGAACCCCCATAGCCGCCGATCAAATACTCAAAAGCTGCTCATCCCAAATTTCCCACGCGCACCCAAACGCGCCGGTGCGCACCACCTACCAAAGCGGCTGTTTTAGCCAATCATGGCCAAAAGCAATGTGGAATATAGCGTGGATGGGGCCACGACCTACCGGAATATCCTAGTTCACTAGATATCAGAGGGTCTCGAACTGTGTCTGGATAAACTCTCTTAATAATATAAACCCTAAGCTAGATATACCCCGAACGGTCTCGCAACGGTAACGGAGTCTAGCCTACCTGTGACACAGCGTGTGTCACAGCACGAGCCTACAGATCAGTCAGCAGTCCAGTGTTGGCCTAGGGGTCTGTCATAGGGACTCCCAGTCAGGGCTCCCTATACAGATTCCAGCAAGTCGTGATATGATATAAATTGTAAACGTGTACTGTACAGCTGAAGAGGCACCGAAAGCAATGATGATATATTCGATACTAGGCACGGTCGATCTCAAAAAAGAGATCTCCACTAGGCCATCTGACCGTAAGATCATGTGTGCGACAGTGCTTTTCTTTTTGCATCCCAACATGCCATGCGATAACGCGTGGGTGGCGTCGCGGTAAATGTACGCGACTGCAGTGGCACTGTCATCGTTAGCGTCAGGCGATCGTGAGATCGGAAGTTCGTCTGTGTCGCCCGTTGGGATTCGCGCTTTGTTGCTGCTGTTGCTGCTGATTATGTACTAGGCGCTATCGATCACAAATATGCGATCTCCACTAGGCGTCGATCTTTTTGGACAGCACGATTTATTACCATGCGAATCTATCTGATTTCCGAACATCGCGTCGGCCATGCGATGTTTAAATAATTTTCGCCATTACACTATATGACCGTAGGATCATGTGCGCGACAGTGCTTTGCTTTTTGCTTCCCATCATGTCATGCCACAACGCGTGGGCGGCGTCGCGATAAATGTACGCGACTGCAGTGGCATTGTCATCGTTGGCGTCTGGCGATCGTGAGATCGAAAATTCGACTGCGTCGCCCGTTGGGATTCGAGCTTTGTTGTTGCTGCTGCTGTTGCTGATTGACTAAGTAAGGTAAGGTAAGGTAATTTACTTCATGCCAAGACTATAAAGGTCAGAGGTAGGTAAGGTAAGGTAATTCACTTCATGCCAAGACGGTAAAGGTCAGAGGTATTTGGCCAGGTTCCAAATACTTTCAACGTTGACACACACATATGAAGCGTCGTAGAGCGGGTTTTGATACAGTCATCACTAGTAATTAAATGGGAGATTTGCTAAAAAGGATTTGCGGTCGCGACGCGATAGATTTAATATGGTACCCGCATACACCGTAAATTTGATAAAAATCGCACCATATACCGTAGACTTGAATAATCGTCAAACTCTTGAATAATCTACTGTACTTACTTTAGGTATATATCATAAACGCTGCTCGCACGCATGCCGCACAGAAGGCGCTTTAGACACATAGGTAGGCCCGCACACCGCGCAGCGCAGTAACAGTACTACTCAGCCTCACCTCACATCGGTGTGTTTCATATTGGTGTTCCGTATTTAACACATACATTCGAGTCGATGTTTCGTATTTAACAGATGATGTGTGCGTCCCATATTTAACATATCGCAATTGTTTCATATTGAGCATGCATGCGAGCAGCGTTTATGATATAACTACATTTTATGATCTAACCGCTTTTATGCAACGGACAATCGACGAATGGCGCCACGTCATCCTTTCTGTATAAGAATGACATACGATGCGTCTCATGCGTTGTACAACGGATTTTGCCCGCGGTCTTCCCATCACACACTGGCAAAATAATTATTTTTGGAGGCACATCTCATCATTTACGCTCGCCGTGTGCAATACATCCGCATGTACATTGACTGAATCTAGTTTCACATTCCCAATATTCGGCCCGTGAAGGCGGCTGCAACCCAAATCCCCACCCTTATAACATAACGGGTGTCAGCATATCCGAGGCCCAACTTTCAGCAACAAGGTCGAGAAAGTTTACATAATTACTTCATTTTCTTATCTTTCTTACCGGGGGATATGGCAAGTGATAGTGACACTGTCCAAAAGTAAACAAATTAGCACATCTGCTAAAATCGCAACACGGCTCAACAAATGAAGGGCCTCAAAATCGTACGCCTGAGCTTTCATATCACTTTCTCAGAAAAGTTTTGGGATGCTTCCATGATTGTAATATTTTTTTAGAGAAACTATGTCCCTTGGCATGAAAGAATAAGCAGCACGCACATCCTCCTTACCAAATCATTTTCGCACCACTAAAAAGCTCAAGATAACGATGATGCAAAACAAATTACTTTAATGATCGTGACATGTTCTTAAAAACGTAACGTCCCCTGGCAAAAAAATGAGCCGCACGTTCATACTCCTTTCCAATTCATGTTCATACCCCTAACAAGCTCAGGATAACGGAGTGCAAAAGAAATTAACGAAAGTTTTTCATGCATATCTTTATCTAGAACAGGTCATACTTACAGTAGGTCTGCTTCGATGTTCAAAGTTTTAGTTTCGCACATACTTTCTTGTGCAAGTTTCAGGCAAGAGAACATCGTGCACATACCAAGTAAACAGCAGTGCGTGTGTGCGTGAGCGGCTTGCGTGCACGCGCGTGTGTGCTTATCCTTGGACCGACTCCTTTGGCACCCCGTAGCCACAGAAGACCGGCTGCACTGCGCGCGTGTGTGTATGCTTATCCTTGCGAATCCTTTGGCACCCCGTAGCCACAGGAGACTGCACTATGTACCCACGCCGGGGATCAAAGGATTCAGCACACACTTCGGGACACTCATCCGGATTCTCCGGAGCGTGTGTGTGTGTGTGTGTGTGAGGAACCTGCATATGCATATAAGCCAGAGTGAAATCTTGTTTACAATTTGCTAGTAACTCACAGCAGCGCTCGAGTGAAATCTTGCTTACAATTTGCTAGTTCATAACAGCATCTTCACCTCCAAATCAACTTACTTTCTTCTCCTTCAAGGATTTGGATGGGACGAGTTGCTGAATAACCTTGGCTCCCCAGAAGGCGTTGAGAGTGTTGAAGGCAACGTTCAGTAGGACCACCGACCAGTGCATTGGGGATGGAATACACAGGCTCGTATCCTCAGTAAACATCTGTACTTGAAATTTGTATGACCACCAAAAACCAAATACAATTCGACACAGTATGAACGATACCGCAAATATGACTCGGAATACACCGTCCAACTTGTTGAAGCCTACCAACTTCGCAAACGCGGGAATGTGATACGGTATTGTACTGCACTCAAATAGAAGAAATCCCGCGGCATATCGATATGAGAACGGTATGAACGTAGTTATCAGGTAGGTGTATAGGCTCAAAATGGCGTGCACCGTAAACGGAACACCTTCTCTTTGAATTATGCATACGCCTAGGTCCCATACAAAGAAACCTGCGGAAAATGCCGATATAAACGGGAAATATCCTGGAACAAATGAGCAAAGTCGCTGCGGATCCGTGTCAACCACGGTGAAGAATGCAAGGGGTACAATAGCACAAGCGTGAGAGAAACCAACAAGTCTGTCAGCCAGTGCCTGCAAACCAAGCACTCCTTCAGCCTATCGAACAGAACATTAACAAGACTTGAACGACGGAGGCGTGTCCATACCACAGTTTTATTTCTGTCGCCTTCATCTGTGAGCAGTCGACGGAGAGAAACTTGAGCAACTACTTTTATTAGTGTCCAGAGAGCAGCAGATATGCCAATGATCATGGTCGGAGTGATCTCCCAGCTGAAGCACGCACGCCAAAAATACGCGCTCTCAGCACTTGCGACGTAGTGTGTTTGGAGGTTCCAGCTTGTGATTTTTAGCAGCAGCAACAGTAGTTGCAGAGGGGGGACCAGAAATGACTCTCTTACGCTTCATAGATCTATATATGACGGTTTTACTGCATTTCGGGAAAAGTAAAGCATCTTATCACATCGCAAGTTTATTACTGAACTACAATGGTGTCATTTCAAACACACGGCAAACCGTAGGTGCACAATTCGTAAACGGAAAAGGCAGGAAGATAGAAGTTCAAGTCCTTCAAAGCGACGTCGAGCTGAACTTCGGTGGCGAGGCCGTGTAACACGCAGCAAATATTGACTCCGTGCACTCTCAGCAAAGTCAAAAATGTTTTTCCAGCGTTTTTCAGGCGCAAGTGCAAGTGCAAGTGCAAACAAGTAGCACGCTATACTGACACACACGCACGTAGTCATCTTTATACCTCGAGTTCAGAGTCCTCATATATTGGACTGCGGCCGACGAACCCGCGATCAGCCAACTATATTGTTCGTCCCCTATCTCAATAGAAGTCATTTTCCCCTTAAGTACTATGAGACCTGAAGAACAAAGAGCGATGCCCTCGGCTGATGTCTTAGCTTAAGGTCTCCACTACTTGACGCCGTGGAGCGCAGGGAGGGGGATCTAGAGAGAGAATGTATGTGTGTGTGTTTGTACGCGCGTCAGCACGGTGTCAATCTTCTCACACTTAACTGCCAAACGTATCTTAGATTTGAAAAAGATATCACGTTCTTTCAAACGCTGGTACACCTACTCACTCGATCGGATGGGATTCCCAAAAGCCAACGCAAGTGATATTCACCACCGAAGAGTTCGATACCATACCATTCCATACCATTCCATACCTCTATGACGATGACGTGCCACATTTCCAGAATTTTCCTCTACCTCCCCCGCGTCTCACGCGTGCAGTCAAGGCACTGGGTCAGCAACCCATCTGTGCATCCCCCAGTGCCCCCCCTGCATGCACCCACCTCCACATAGGGTAGGGGCATATCGTACCTCAAGCCATGACCATTTCACTCCCACTTGCTCCCACCAGGCCACCCCGCAAGGCCCTGCTGCCCCCTCGGTAGACCGGCCCCGTGTACCCCGCCATGTATGTACCCTATTAACCTCCACGATTTGTGATGATTCTTCTTGTCATTCCTCCAAGCCACCAGCCATCGTTGCCGTGTAAAATCCCTTCATCCATGTCCAGTCGACGTGTGGGATGCACACCACCGCATCCTACCACTCACTACGCCGCCCACTGCACGCACAACTCAGGGGGGGGGGTGAGGACTGGGTCACCCCCCCCAGCTGGGGGGTTCGTGCACGTCATAGAGATACCATTCCACACGGTGGCGATACCCACGCCAGTCAGTAGGAATGAAGATACACATTGACATACTGACATACATATACAAGTACATTTAGAGTACCTCTGCTCTTTAAGGCTGTTCCATTTATTGTCGTAAGGGGGGGGAGGAAGATATACCCCCTGCGGGACCCCCACCACCCCAGCGGACATTCCTCCGGACGGCCCCACCTACCCATCGGACATCATGGACAGAGCTCCCCACCTACCCAACGGATACATTTTTAGTTTACCCCCCGGACATTGCAAAAAGTTTAGACACCGGATCAATTTTGCCATTTATCACGCGCGCACTTTGCGACCGTTTATCTATCTATATCTTGAATATTGAGGCGCGTACTTCCGCGTCGTAACCATCCGCGCAATATATCGGCGGGTTAATCGCGGGTGTGCGATTGATGAATTGATATGTGCCCTTTTGTTTACAAACAACAATCTCTTATAAAGTTACATGCGCCATTTTTTATTTGGGATTAACACTTAAAAGGCGAATTGGTTTATTCAGTATTTCAATCAGCTTTTTTGCATTACCATCACGTTTTTGACATTACTCTCACGTGCGGCACTTGTGTGCGGTATATCCACATCATCTAGACACATCCCCCGACCCATTCCAAGGTCTCACGCACCTCAGGTCACGAAATATCGCCGAGAACATGCCCCAGAAGCTCTGTGATTGTCTCGGGTCACTGTTCATTTTATGGTGGCATATGGTCGGCCACGCGCCATGCCCACGTGCGGCACTTGTTGTGTGCGACCCATGGCACATCCCCATCATCGAAACACATCCCTCGACCCATTCCAAGGTCGCACGCACCTCAAATCACGAAATATCGCCGATAACATGCCCCGGAGGCTCTGGAACTTCTCTGGTCACTGCTCATTTTAACATGCACCACGCACAAACACTTATTGGAGATATGATGTATGCATCGGATATATGTGGAAGCGTCGTTGATCCTCTCCAACGTCGTTCAAAAAAAAAATGCATTCGGCAAAGTAAACCGCGAGTTGTGGGAGTCTACACCCTTGCATATCCTCTTCTTTACACTTTCGGACTTATCTATTTCTACTATTAAACGACCGCACGAGGTATGGTTTCGATACTACGGTTGGTCCACTATTCGGAATACGATTTCGTGATTCTTTCAAGTACGCTTTCAGTGTATGCTTTCATTACACAATATACAGCGGTTTCAGTTTCTTACTTTTTACGTTACAAATTATTCAGTTCAGTTCTCATCTCCGAAACTGGTTACACTTCGAGTTCTTTCCATAACTCAACTGTACTGAGTACTCCGTACAACAGGCTAGGCAACTCGCATCAACATCATTCTGATCGGTCCTACTGTACTCCGTACTGAGTGCTCTTGCGTTTTGTACTTAGCCGTTTTTCTTGCTCTTGTGCTTGCTTCCTAGCACAACTCCCCCCCTTAGGGAAGGTCACGTCCACGCTGACCACGCCGGACCAGTAAAGTTTTTATACAGATCTTCTACTGTTGCTCAGGATGATTATACAGGTCTCAGCCGCCTAATGTCTGGGATGACATTACTCTTCCCATGACACACCGCAGTAAGGAGATCAACCTCTTAAGCACAAGTGTCTATTACCCGACACTAAGTTGGGTGCACCCAACCTAAGAACCCTATTTCAAACGTCAATAACTCCTCGAATATCGGACTTATAGTGCCAAAGCAATGCTAGGCCATGGGCTACTATGTTCCATTTGAACAATGGATATGCATTATACCTCTATAATCCAAGATTGCGGGATATAATGAGGCCGTTTCAATAGGGTATGTGCTGAAATATTCCGGATTTCTCTTAGGTTGGGTGCACAATACCTAAGAACGTGGGTAATATAAGGGACTCCCCGTGACACTCGAAGGTCCTTTGGAAATTCGAAGACCTATGTCGTCAAGTTCTCGAGTTGCTCTTTCTGCAGTGTCTTGTCAAAAGTTTCATCCGAGTTCATCTTGACCCTCAAAACCTCGGTTGAAGTAGCATGGGTAGGTAAATCCCCAAAATCACTTGGAAATTTTACAACTTTTCCTATCCCCTCGCATACTCCCCAAAATTGCTCACGGATAAGCTTGATTGACTCAATAGTGTAGATGCGTGTGAAAAAGAGGACATCTTCCCCGTCATTTTGAGCTAATAAAAACCAGAATCCGGTAACGACAACTCCCAATAATCCCACCAAAGGGTAAGTTGGGTGCACCCAACTTAAATGGCTCTTAAGTTGGGCCCACCCAACCACTGGGTAATAGACACAAGGGTCGGCCTCTCACCGGTCTGGTGCCATCTGCACTACCAGGCTCCCCCAAGGCTCGAGATCTCACATCCATTACCACGCTCAAGGTTTCAAACCTTCCAACACGGTACACTTATGGCTATTACCCTTCGGGTGGCTTAAGCCACCCTAACAGCGATTTAGGGTGGCTTAAGCCACCTTAACGTTTTCGATTATTACGGGAGCTATCGGTACCGGAAACTTGATTTTTTAGCTCAAAATGACGGCGACAATGTCTTCTTTTAGACACTATATGCACTATTCGGCGAGCCCAAGTTCCCTGTGAGCAATTTTGGGAAGTATCCAAGAGGGTGCAACATTTAGTGAAATTTGAGCGATTTTCCCGGTTTTTGCATACCCATGCATGCCACTTCAACCGAGATTTTGAGGGTCAAGATGACCTCGGATCAAACTTTTGGCAACACACTGCAAAAAGAGCAGCTCGAGATCTTGACAACGCAGGTCTCCAAATTTTGAAAAGCGCCTTCGAGGAAGCCCCCGTAAGCTAATTGGCTTAAGGTGGCTTAAGCCATCTTAAGGAAAATTGGGAAATACCCACCCTACTTCAACCGAGATTTTGAGGGTCAAGATGAACTCAGATCAAACTTTTGATAAGACACTGCAGAAAGAGCTACTCAAGATCTTGACGACACAGGTCTCCAAATTTTGAAAGCACCGCCGAGGAAGCCCCAATGAGCCCTTCAAGTTAAGGTGGCTTAAGCCACCTTAAGCTGAGTGTGGGTAATAGGCACTTACAGGTGATGACAATAGGTTTGCCTATTACCCGACAGTTCTCGGGATGCCGGCCCGGAGGAAAGGTTTTAAACCCTTACCGCCTCCTCGGAATGCGTAGAGCTTTTACCCAGATCTCCAACTGCTGCCCGGTCGTGCCAGGCCCAGAGCCAATGCTCTCATGAAATGGATTATACAGATTTCCACCTGTTGCCTGGTTGTACCGAGGCTAGAGCCACTGCTCGGTTGGATAGATTATCCAGGTTCTCACCTGCCGCCTGGTCATACCGAGGCTGGGGTCAAATGGATTATACAGATTTCCACCTGTTGCCTGGCTGTGCCAAGGCTAGAGCCACTGCTCTGTTGGATGGATTACCCAGGTTCTCACCTGCCGCCTGGTCTCGCCAAGTCTGGAGCCACTGCTCTTCTCGAAACTCTCCGACGCTCTCAATCGCTAAGACCACTCGCGTCAGATTCCCATCCGCCCTCGGGTATGATTGTCACTTCGGCTCGTACTCCCGCTAACGCTATCGGTTCCGGTTCAAACTCGGGCAGGTCGCTCTCAACAACAGCTGACTGGACTAAACCGCTCATCTCGCTTGGGTCTTCCCTGACAAGCAGTTCAGACAGGAACTCATGCACCTCTTCATGTAAGGTCAGGTTGTGGAAAAGCTGTTTTAACAGTGCTGAAGGAATCCCATACAAATTCTCTCGCGCTCCCATGCCCTTCGCAAACACACCTCCGGATCTCATCGCGCGCCCTCCTTGCGCGACCTTCTCCTCGTGCCTACCGTGTCGCCGGAAGAACTCGCAAGACGTGTCGGCATCGCACACTCGCAGGGGTGTGTGCAACGGAACGTTGGTCCAGATGTGCGTGGGCTTTCTGTATGCGGTCCCGTATGTATTTACAGTATGTGACGAGGTGCGGAGCTGGTAGATTGCTCATACATCGACGCGAGTGCAGACCGTGGGGCTCTCTTCCCTTCGGGTTCTCATCAATGAAGTATGCTTCGGGCCTCAAGTACCGGATGATCTCCAGTGTCCTACGAACTCGCCTGTCCGCAGCGCGCAAATCTCGGATGCCTACTGTCTTCGCCTGGCTGTACTCTGTACAAGGTGGGCTAGCCCAGACTACGTCGAAGTGTCCTGGTCTGAACTGTCGGTAGTCCCATCGCATGATATCCTCGCAATGTGTGGGGCCCCACTTGGGCTGAATGTCTACGGCAACTACTTCGCTGTTGGGAAATTGCTTAGTAAACTGCCTCTCGACTGACCCGGTCCCACAAAACAATACGAGAATTTTAGACTGGCCGACTGGCTCCTTCTCAAGTGCTGCGGCTCCGTTGACTGGCGGCAGGGTGCCCTGAACGGATACTCTCGCGAAAGTTCCTACTTCCTCATCAAACCTCTCCTCTGGCACCCATGGCATTGCGCCGTCTACGTTGAGCTCCTCTGAAAGTGTGGTCCACATTGCTCCTGCGGATTCGTCGCGCCTCTTACGGACCCTAAGCTTCTCTCGCTCCACTCTCTTAGCCTCGATCCTCTCAAACTCCAACAACGCCCGGTTGGGAACGCCGGGCCTGCCGGCTCCGTCCCACTCCAGATCCTCTCGGGTCTTCCACTCGTTCTCACTGCGGGGCATCCCTGTCCACTTGACTAGGTACTCCGTCCACCTCCTGCCCTGACGCTGGCGCGTACGCGAACGCTCCACCCTCTCGACGTGGGTTTCCTTGCGCCCACTGACGTCCAACGGAGGAGGGGAGATCTCCTTAGCTCTCTCGACAAAGCGGCTACTCGACTCCACCGGCGAAAGCCGGTCCACGGTGAACACATCGTGCACTTTCCACTGCTTAGGCGTCTGCAACCTATAGGCCGACGGTGCGCCCCTATCGCTCGCGGGGAGGGCCATCTGCCGGTCGCTGTGAAAGACTTCCAGCACCCGAAGGGGTCCGAGGCGCCCTTGAGTTTCTTGTGCAACCCGCGGTCGCCCGGCTGGGTGAGGTACGTGGCGTCTACCCACACCTCATCGCCTACTGCGTAACTCCTGGCCTTGTGACGCGCGTCGTACTGGGCGATCTGCTGCTGCTGAGCCAAGAGCAGCTTCTCCCTAGCGAGCTGCAACTGGCGAACAAATTGGCGGGCTGTCTCGTGGGTTGTATCCTTTTTTACTGCTGCGCCCCTCCCCCCCCTTAGCTCGGCCTCTCCGTGATGCAAGTGCTGCCTCCACGAAGAAGTCTAGCTGAGAGGCCGGAGCGTGGCCGTATGTCAGTTCAAAAGGGGTGAAGCCCGTGACGGCGGAACGAGAGTCATTGATGGCGTACTCGACCGGGGTACACCACCACAAATCCCAATCGTGCTGGTTGGCGTCGACATACGCGCGTAACATACGTTCGACCGTGTGGTTTGTGTGCTCTGCCTACCCATCACCTTGTGGGTGGTACGGCGTGGTAGAGGCAATCTGGACTCCCATCAACCGGTGTAGCTCAAGATGCATTTCATCTCTGAAGCGGGAGTCCCGATCACAGACGATCTTCATGGGAGCGCCGTGCAAACGCCACACTTGGTCGAAATACATGCGCGCGATCTGAGCAGCCGAGCTGTCAGCGTAAAGCATGGGGACTACGTGCACCATCTTGGACAGCTTGTCCGTGAAGGTAGCAAACGCGTCGTACCCTCGCTCTGTGCGAGGCAGCCCAGTGACGAAGTCGATACTAACCACTTGCCACAGTCTTACTGGGACTTGCAGGGGGTTAAGCTGACCGTCTGGATACCCGTTGCGCGGCCGGGTCTGCTGGCACACGACGCAGGATTTGCACCAGTCGGTGACATCCTTGCTCATGCGTGGCCACCAAAAACGACGGGATACCCTGTCCAGTGTCTTATCCCTTCCTGTGTGCCTTGCTGCCGGGGACTCGTGTGCCTCGCGCATCACCGCAACTCTCTGAGGGGGGAATCCTGAGCTAGCACCAGCTGATACCGCCCTTCTGCCACTCGCCAAATCATGTCGTCTACCATGCGAAACGTGTATGTTCTCTGATGTGGGGCCGCGATCAGTTCTTCTCTTAACGAACTGAGGTACGGGCTGCGTTCGTATTCCGCTTGCAAGGCGCGGACGAACTCATCAGCCTTCAGTGGTCCCGACGCTGCTCTGACCTTTGCTGCAACCCCTGTAGTGACTAAAGGCTCGTCGGGTTCCGTCTCACTGTCCTTTCGCGCAGGTGGCGCTCGGGGCTTCGCCCTACTGGCTGCGGGGGCCCAAACCAGAAGGACCGGCCAGCGCAGCGGGGGCCGACCTCCATCGGGAGACTCGAAGAGGTGGTTGGGACGACCTCTCTCGTCCTTCATATCAAAGACTTTGACCGGATGAAGCCCATATTTGGGGTGAATCAACCGCCTCCAGGGAGCGTCATAGTCTGGTAGAAGGAACATTGCCGAGGAGTTTTCCGGATCGGCGCGCCACTCAGCAAGGAGATGCCGGAGGATTCTTTCTATCAAGTCCGAATCCTTCGTGTAAGGGGGGTTACACCAAACGTGTTTCCCGCGCCACTTTTCCTTCAAGCAGTCGGTCCAATAGGTGTCAACCTGCCGGTTAACGCCCATGGAGTCGCAACACGCGTCAACGTCAAACATCCCGTACTGGGCCGCTATCTCCTCAAAGCGCTCCCTGATCAGCTTCCAGTCCTGGCGATCTACGACCTGGTCGTAGTGGGAGCTACCTTCTGGGGGCTTAACGGGCTCAGGTGCCTCTCTGGCTGCCTTCGGATGACTCTGGGTCTCAGGATGGGGGAACTCGTCGGTTTCCGGTGCTTCTCTCGCTGCCTCCGGATGACTCTGGACTTCTGCTGCGGCCTGTTCCCTAGCTCGGTCTGCTCTGGTCATGACTGCTAGCGATTCGGCATCCCTTAAGGACTTCTCGCCTACTGCTAGGGTGTCAGCTGCGTCCAGCCAGAGGGCCGGCGTCTCTACCCACGCGAGTCCGTTCAGATGGGTGAGCTCACCAATGACTGGTGCCGGACTGCTGGGAGGGAAGGATTCGTCCTCGGAATCACTATACTCGAAGGTGGCGCCTAGGACAGAGGTAGAATCCTCGTCCTCTTCGGATCTCTTGCCTTTCGGCTCAGAGTCCCTGGGTCCATCTGTGGCGCGATCCACTATCCCGAGGACAGAGGTAGGATCCTCGTCCTCTTCGGACCCCTTGCCTTTCGGCTCAGAGTCTCTGGGTCCATCCGTGGCGCGATCCACTATCCCCTTTTCCTTCAAGCCTTTCCTGGCTGACATTTCCTGATAGTCTGATCGCCGGGACTGCGCATCCGGTACTACCAAGCAGCGTCCTGGCACGTGCTCCATCTGATGGACTCCTACCTCTACCAAGTCCTCGTACCAGCGAGCTTGACGTCGGCTGAGCTCCCGTGGCTACTACCCAAATTCATGGTCCTACCACAAGGACCAATGGGCAATTGCGGTTTCGATCACTAAATCGACTATTTGAGGCACAGGCAACATTTGCACATGATATTTATGAGTTAAATGAATTTTATTTCTTATAGCGGCGCCCCCCATGAGACTTTAGGTGTGTGGTTGAACGACACGCTTTAGGGGTGTAATTTCACCAAAAGCTTGAAGAAAATGGTGGTCCTACCACAAGGACCACCGTTATTTTGAGTGTTAGGAGTCACATGGGGGGCTCACGGTGATGCTCATGGTTATACATCTTGAGTTTATGACCAAATAAGATAATTGAATCGGTTACTTCGCACCCTCATCATCATTTCCGCTCTATTTCAGCATGGCGCATGTTCAACACAATGCAAATTCCGAATTTAGTGAATTTCGGACTTTGGAAATTGGCATTCATCCATTCTAAAATGTACACGCCAGTCGAAAAATAAGATATTTGGATGATGTTGGACTTTCAGAAATTCGCAATACATATATACTTGAAGATTTAATGTGCCGCACACACCAACCTTGCGATATATGCCCTCTAGCAAGCAATTATGATGGCTGGCTGGTCAGCTCGCGTGACCACTGTTTTAGGGGGGAAACCAACGAGCCAATATATTAGAGGGGAAGCCAACGAGCCAACGAGCCAACGAGCCAATATATGCATTCCAACCGGGCCTACCGCCCAAATATGATTGGGACATATGTATAGGTTCAATTTGATGGTATCCGCGCAGGTGTAGTGTTGATATATGATTGGTAAAAAAATATTGAAGACGAGTCACTAATTTGCCACATTTTGAATGTTCCAAAAAATCCGTTTTGAAAAGTTTGAGTGTAGAGGTTTGAAATGCGTTCGTCATGGATATATGGGATGGATATAGGCCAAACCAGCGTTCAAATAAATTAATATAGGACCTATATATACCACCTTTCATTGGTTAGACACCACAAATCACGGGAGATGGCCAATTAAATTATCGGAACAATGGTCCTCGTGGTAGGACCAAATCGTCGATTTGGTCCTACCACAAGGACTGCGGGGCAGTAGCCACCTAGCTGGGGCGAAGAGCCACTGGAGGGGTTTATGGTCCCCCATGAGCTTAAATGATGTAAAAATCAGATAATGACTCCAGGTGACTGTGGTACAATGATGGATGGCACAAAGCTCTCGTTCCCCAGCGTGATAGTTCTGCTCTGCGCTGGAGAACTGCCGGCTTTCAAAGGCCAAGGGCTGCAAGCCTCGTCCCTGATCCTGCATGAGTACACCCCCTAGTGCTACTCCACTGGCATCTGTCTGCACGAAGAAGGGTCTGGAACCGTCTGCTGCGCCCTTTTGATCGGGTAGGGCCAAGGCTGGGGAGGAAATCAAAGCAGTTTTCAGCTGTTTAAATGCTGCTTTTTCATTCTCGCCCCAGGTCCATTCCACGCCGGATTTGGTGAGGCGGGTCAGCGGGTACGCGAGGTCTGCGAAGTTCTGGATGTACCTTCGGTAGAAGCCACACATGCCCAGGAACTGTCGCACGTGTGTGACAGTCTCTAGGTCTGGCCAGTCGCGCACCGACGCGACCTTATCCTGCTGTGGGCGACATCCATCCCGATCCACCACGTGCCCTAGTGGCCTAGTGGCTACTATCCAAATTCATGGTCCTCCCACAAGGACCAACGCGCGATGACTATTATGAGTGCCACATGGATCGTTGAGGCGTATACGTGCTTTTGGCATCATATTTATGAGTCAATTGAATAATTTCCCCTACAGGATCGTCCACGCGTGTGCTAGAGGGGCGTGCTTAAAGGGTGCGCTTTCGATATGTTTTTTTTATCGAAATCGTCGAAAAAAAGATGGTCCTCCCACAAGGACCATAGTCTTTAAGCGTCCTAGCGGTTGCATGGTGCGCGGTGTTGGCCGCTCATGGTCGCACACCTTGAGTTTATGACCAAATATGAAACTTAGTTGGATAGTCCACACTCTAGTCGCCATCCGAGCTCTCGTTTACCGTGGCGGGTGATCACTCCCGAGTGAAATAAGGATTTTGTGATTTTTGCACTTCTAATTTTCACTTCGCGTCAAGCTAACGAGTGCACATCGCTCACATACTTGCCCATATGGCTTATGTTAAGCTTTCAAAAAATCATTTTATGGATATACTTCAAAAGTTTAAGCACCATACGCTCCTATCACACTGTGAATGCACTCTAGCGGGCATCGTGGATAATGGGTCATGTTTGCACCGATTATCCCATTCCGGCTAAAAAACCGACTAAAAAGGTGTACGGTTGTTAATAAGCATTGGAGATGGCCAATATATGCACTCCAACATGACGTATGACTCAAATATGATGGGGGCATGTGTATAAGATCGTTATGATCGCATGGACGCAGGTGTAGCCTGCACATACTATGCGAATGGAATAACGCAGGTACGTGCTTTGTGTATCTAATAGGTGTGTGCCACGCGCGAAAGCGAGAGAGGCTTAGGGAGATATCCATGTACATGTGTAGACGCCATTTTAAGGTTGCAGTTCACGTATTCCCCTTGTAAGCATATGTGTCAAGTCGATGAGACTTTGTAGTATAAGCCGAATATGAACATCCATATGTATTACAACTTATGAAATAATAATAGACACGCGCACACGACACGACATGACACAACACACACACACAATCTCTCTCTCTCTTTATCTTTCCCTTGACATCCGTTCATCTAGGTATCCATGCATGGAAGGATGTGTGTGCGGTACGTGTGTTGTCCCTAACGTGTCGGCAACTTACTTTTTACAGAGTGATCGCCTCACGCGCACAATGGCTAGTCATCACTTTCCTCACAGGTACAAGCCCGCCGCTGGCCGCTGTCAGCCGATTTCGGTACAGGCCGGGTTGTGGGGTTGAGCATGCGCTGACACCCTATAGGCGTCTAACCGGTGAAAACGGACGTCACCATCGGATTGGCTGTCCGTGCAGCAAAGCCACGGCATGCCTCTTAGCGCCACGTTGTCACGGCACGACTGTTATGGAATTGTAACAGTTACGTGCAAGTTGCAAGTATTTGGTGGGTGTATGAGTGCAGCAGTCTGGGGACCAGAAGTGCGTGCTTGAGCTCAATGCTCCTCATATACTCTAGTGCTCTCACGCGTCGCACGCGTTACCACCACCGGGTTGTGAACCCGAGAGCACTAGGTGAACTTGACGCATCGGCTAGACGATATAGCCATTGATGCTCGCATGTTGTTCAGTGCATGCTAGAAGCGAAGATGCGTCTTGACAGAACAATTCAGTTCGTTCTTATTAAAGACGTATCTTGCTTCGCCATCTCGATGACATATACTTGGCCTCTCGATGACAGATGTCACTCACCTTAGGTGGATAATAGACATGCTGACTGTACATGTCATAGTCGACCGTACTGACAATACTTGACGACTGTGTGTCATTATGACACATGACATGACATGACATGACATGACATGACATGACATGACATGACATGACATGACATGACATGATATGACATGACATGACATGACATGACATGACATAACATGACATGACATGACATGATATGACATAACATGACATGACATGACATGTATGACACATATGTCATCGGCCATATCCCTAATAGATCTCCCCTCTTGGAAGTGTTGTGACCTCACAATATAGGGTGCATACATTTTGTATATGTCTTTGATGTCTTTGTTGTTGAGCTGGCCAGTCTTCTTACACCAGTGAGGCGTCCCTCAAGGTGTTTTAGGGTATCGGGGGGAACACAATCCACTTTAAACCCTCACCTTACAGTTCTTAGGATGTTGCCCCCCTGTCGCATTGCGTTTCGTATTTCAGAGTGACGGTGCGTTTTGCGTTTCGTATTTCAGAGTGACGCTCAGGGTATCTCTGTCCGAGGTTTACGTTACGGAGAGATTTTGCGCTTGCCGATCGTTTCTTGTTTCCACGGCTTATAGTGCATCCACCCTTCCTCCCCTCCTGGAACTGCCATGGAGGATCAACCGGTCGAATGGAGGTTTGTTTTAATGCAGTCGGAGATTGCGCTGCTTAGAGATATCGGAGGGTCTCTCTATGAGTCCACTCTAAATCCTCACCCAAATGCAAACTCCTTTTTTGGTCCAGTGTGTTGCGCTATTGCCGAAAGCCAGTTGTCGTCTTGTCGGCAAACCACACTAATGTGAATTTGTTTTAGCCATGTGTGTCAAGCACGACTCAGGATCACAACTCCATCTACCTCAGAACATTCTGGCAGTTCAGAATGACTGGCCGTAAGACCCGAATGATAAACCACGGTCTAGCAAAGGCAGTATAGCAGCTTTTATTATCCACAGATATTGTACTCGCATGCATGCGTATCTGTGCAAGGGTATGAATTTTGTACAAGGCTCACTACACCTCAGCAAGGAAGGATCAATTCCTGCTCCTGATACAACATAATGATACAACATTAAGTGCAGGGTATATAGATGATCGACATGTATTAGTATATATCACCGAAGAAGTAAGGGCAATGGGCTTAATATATTGTTTAGCCTTCATAGGCAGCTATCATGTCTGCTGCATTGGTCAACTCTGTGGCTTTGACCCAGGTGTCATGTTCAGGGCCGTAGCCTGCATATCGCACTAAATAGTACTTGACACCTCTAGTAATCTTATCTGAGAGAATGTGTGATATCTCAAATAATGGTTGCCCTTCTTCGGTGATCATTTGTGGCAGAGGCAAGGGTGCTTGGATTGAGTCATTGTATAACTCTAATCTGGATACAGGCTGAACCGGATGGATCCGAATGTCGAGACCTCCGAAATCTAGCACTGCTGCTACAGCCTGCTTAGCGGTTATGCGTTTCCTAACCTGCTCGTCCCAATGTGACAACTCATCTTCCCGCTGAAGCTCTTTCCTTTCCCTATCCAACTCCTCCTGCACAAAGGCATGAAAGTTCGCTTGGCGCTCCCCTGCACTGGGGACCGGAGTCCTATCCTCCAGTGCATATCTGTCTCGCCAGCGGGAGGTGCGGAGTGTCTTGTCTGCAGACGAGAGCCAGGCTCTACGCTTCGGACCCAAGGCTTGGCGAGCTCTACTCCTGGTCAGCCATGGCCGACTGGATCTCGGGACTCTCTCCGGAGGGGAGAGTTCCTCCGTCTCACCGGGCTCGGGCCTCACCGTGCGGACAAACCGCCCCGCTTCCCGGTCCAAAATGTTTCGGCGTTGGCGGTTATAGTCGCGGGCCTTAACTAAGTGTCTTAAACACTTCTCCAAGTCCTCCCGATTCATGTGGGACCTATCCACTGTACGGCTGAAAATGTTTTTCCTCATTCGCCTTTGCCCTGCTCTCCAAAGGGCATGAGGCTTGACGGGGGGGG
>LGRX02007419.1:0-10152 GCA_001247695.2 Cymbomonas tetramitiformis | reverse complement strand
TTGGCTACTATCCAAATTCATGGTCCTCCCACAAGGACCAACGCGCGATGACTATTATGAGTGCCACATGGATCGTTGAGGCGTATACGTGCTTTTGGCATCATATTTATGAGTCAATTGAATAATTTCCCCTACAGGATCGTCCACGCGTGTGCTAGAGGGGCGTGCTTAAAGGGTGCGCTTTTGATATGTTTTTTTATCGAAATCGTCGAAAAAAAGATGGTCCTCCCACAAGGACCATAGTCTTTAAGCGTCCTAGCGGTTGCATGGTGCGCGGTGTTGGCCGCTCATGGTCGCACACCTTGAGTTTATGACCAAATATGAAAACTTAGTTGGATAGTCCACACTCTAGTCGCCATCTGAGCTCTCGTTTACCGTGGCGGGTGATCACTCCCGAGTGAAATAAGGATTTTGTGATTTTTGCACTTCTAATTTTCACTTCGCGTCAAGCTAACGAGTGCACATCGCTCACATACTTGCCCATATGGCTTATGTTAAGCTTTCAAAAAATCATTTTATGGATATACTTCAAAAGTTTAAGCACCACACGCTCCTACCACACTGTGAATGCACTCTAGCGGGCATCGTGGATAATGGGTCATGTTTGCACCGATTATCCCATTCCGGCTAAAAAACCGACTAAAAAGGTGTACGGTTGTTAATACGCATTAGAGATGGCCAATATATGCACTCCAACATGACGTATGACCCAAATATGATGGGGACATGTGTATAAGATCGATATGATCGCATGGACGCAGGTGTAGCCTGCACATACTATTCCCAAAAATTATTGAAGATATCGTATATTTTTGTGCCTTTTTGAATTTTCAAAAAAATGCAATCTGAAAAAGTTGAGGGTGCTTGTCGCAAATGCGAACGCCATGGATATATTGGGTGGATCCAGGCCGGACCAAGCATCGAAGTAATTAATATATGTCCCATTGATACTAAAAATCATTGGGCGCGCCTTCTAGATCCGAACCAATGCCCAATTAAATTCTTGCAACATTGGTCCTTGTGGGAGGACCATAATCGATTATGGTCCTCCCACAAGGACCATGGGATAGTAGCCACCATTACGTCCAAGGTGAAGTTCTTATTGTCCCGGCCTTCTTTCAATGCCGAAGAAAGCTCCCGGTACTCAGAACCAAGGGAACCGAAGCTAGCAGTGCCGGGCCACCTCCGACAACAGAGAATGGTCCGACAATACTGGCTCCTCATCCCCGCCCAAGACAGTACCCAAACGAACCATTTCCATGGCATAACGCACCGGTTCTAGTTCCCGAACCTCTCTGACCTGTCGGACGAACCAAAGGAGCGGCCCAAACACATGAGACGACCCCTCTACCTCCTCGTGGTACCTGTCTACTGTCTTTTCTATGATCGTCCTAAGAGCTTCCTTAACCCCTAAGCTGCGGAAGGATTTTTTGGGGATTTTTTTGTCCGAAAACGATAGGGTTTGGGTTTGGGTTCATAACATATGGGCTATATATCCAATTATCACGAAATTTGGTGTGCTTTTGGTCGACTTTGAAGCATTTACGATGAGCTATCCTACGCATACGTGCGGGCATATACCGGTTGGAAATCAATGTCTGAAGTTGGTGAAAACTTTAAATTTGAGTGTTTCGAAAAGCATAACGTTCACAATACTTGTCACAGAGTGACGCAGTGGCCATATCATGTTAATATACCACTAAACGAGTGTTGCACATTCGGTATGATGTAGTAAAGAAAGTATGATGATGGGGATACCCAGTCTCGCTTGGCTTTTTACGTTTTGGCATGTGGATCGTGTAGGTGTGCAACGGCATAATATTTGTGCACTTGACGCGGAATACAATAAGGTTTGGGTTTGGTAAAATGATGAGTTTCACTTATCCTACCTGGAAGCAGTTTTGCAAAACCTTTACATATACACTACTGCAACAAAATATGGTCGTACTATGGCAGGATCTCATATCATTCACGAAGATTACGTTCACATTTGTCAACCACTGTTGTTTTCTGCTTGCACGCGCTACAGATGCTAGTTTTTTCGCAACATAAACACACGGAGCAGGCCGACACAGCAGGATACTCTTGCTGCACTATCAAAAAAGTTCACACTACTATGCAGAGCTCCCCCTCTTTGTACATGAGAAGAAAATTGACAAATCAATTTGTATACTGTACACCTGAAACGTCTCAGATCTCGTTGGCATGTTCTCATCACGGTATCGATACCGTACGGTACTGCGGCGCTGTTGCACTACTCACGTCGAAATCACAGAAAAAAAACTAGCACTCTTCGTGATGAACGCTCCAGCATGTCGCCCCGCAAAGCCTCTCCCCGCACTCCATGCAGCCTCGTTGGATGCCAGAAGCCTTCCGGCAAACGTGGCACCTGCCCCTGGGCAACTTAGTCGTAGGAGGGTGGTTGCGTGCTAAAGTAAAACCTTTCTTGCGGCTCCGTTTGTTCGCCTTGTTCTCCACACGTCGGATGGTTCCAGTTTTTTTTACTGCCCACTCGCAAAGAGACAACACACACATCATCGTGAAACGTGCGCTTCTTGTTGCCACATGCTCCAGGGTGAAACAGGGTGTTGATACGGTGCGCACTGTACACCGCCGTTTCGAAGTGCCAGAAATAATTGATCAGGTGTGGACGACGTGTGCGATATTTTATTCGAATCGTTGATTCTAGACAGTCTGCCAAGTCGACACCTCCCATGCCGGCATCATAGTCTAACTTGACCTGAGGTAGAAAGATGCTCTGGTAGGTACGAGAGTCGCTATCCCACCGTTCTTTCGCTCGACCAGGATTGCCGTCCGGAGACCCGTGCTTTGTGCTGAGGAATCTTGCCATCTTGTTGTCACCATACCCCATGTAGAGGTAGGTGTGTCCCTTGTGTTTGCTGGTTGCCCAGCGATCTTCACATGTGTACGAAACCCTAACGATACCGTCAGATTCTACGGAACAAACGAAACTGCAAAGGCGGAACGAACGAAGCAAATAGTACAGGGCACTTCGTTAGGGTCGCACGCACCTCTTTCAAAAGAAGTGAGCTCATAAAGGCCGTTATTTTTTCGATGAGTCCCCACAGCAACCGCACTGTATAAAGTTTTGAGCAAATGAAAGAGAAATATCGACGTAAACAAAATATCCATATAGAGTTATGTGCCTTTACTGCTGCCATATGCCTGGCGAAACAAACGAAGGATGCGCGAAATAGTTTTGCCAAACCCACACTCTTCAGCAGTATTGTACCGTTTTTCGTTGTACGAATTGAAACGCCGTCCAGTGTAGAACTCCCATGCTAAAGGGATACCGTATGCAGCGAACATAAAGCACATAGGCAACGCTTGTTAGGCTTATTGGGATTGTAGTGGAGAGTGAGTCCCTCGCCCCCTTTCCCAGTGTAAGGCTTCCCTCCCTCGTCATATGACCCTACTTTAGGAGGAGTAATCAGAGAATGGATACCGTGAGATACTGTGTCCCGGATCGTGCGAAACTTGAAGTAGGGGTCGTAGTTTTGACCCGTATTTTATCAAAGTTGAGAATATCGTAAGGGCAAAAGAAACGCATCGATTGTTGCCACGAGTCGCGAGTGTACATCTCAGCGAGCACGGAGCGTAATAACAAGTCAGACGAAAAGTGATGCTCGTGGTTGCTACGAAAGTTCAGTACCATCAGTAACAGGCTGATATGAAACAAGAGTAAGCCATTCGCACTGACCCACAATGGGTTCCAAGGGCGTTGCTTCCCCTTGCCCAAATAGCGAGGGTGCCTATCCTCTAGCGCCTTGTCAGCGTTCACGTCCTCCCCGGCCTTCTTGTTGATGGCGTAAGCCTTACTGAAACCTGAGACAGTCTGCCAGTAACGCGGGGGGAGGATCTGTTGAAACACATATGCAATGTCATCTGCCACCTGTTTAGGTTTCCCAGCCACTAGCTTCTTGTTCAAGCCAGGCGTATAGTCGTCAGCAGGAGAGAAAAACTCGTCACCTTTCCCGTGCTCGAACGGTATCTCTGCTGGAGGCGCCCGGGCGTTCTCACGAAAACCGCTGAAAAGGGCCTCACTCAGTCTTTGCCGCTTTTACCTTTTCATCAGATTGGATCCTAGTGCTTGAGCTTCCGGCGACTCACGCTCTTGGCGCACTGTCAGCCTTAGCCCAGACGCGAACACCGACGCTGACTCAATCCCATCCCCTCTGGACAGTGCCAGGGGACCCGGTGGCGAGGTGCCAGGGGGGACCTCGGACAAGAACCCTGGAGGGGGCTTCAAAGGCCTCGCCCCCGACTCAGCTCCTAGGGCGCCGTATTGGCTTGAGAGAGCGCGTCGCACTCCTTCCCCCCCTTCGCCAGAGCGCCAATCACGACTCTCAGACCGACCCGCCACGCCCCAGAACCCCGAAGAGCCCTGGCCAGGAGCGGGCCAATCCGCCGGACGAGACAACCCCGAGGCGACACCCGACCCCTGAGCCGACCGTGGCAGGCCATCCCGCCGCCGCGGGCGGCGGCCCGACCGACCGACAAATTCTTCCCCATCGGAATACATTGCTAAATTAATTAAGGCGTGTGGAGGCACTTACGCCTGTGCAACAAGCACCCGCCGCACCCAGAAATTCACCACTCAGGCGCGAGCCGAGTGGCTAAACGCGGCCGAAGCGCGGCAATTCCTGAGCTTAGAGGGCGCAAGCCCTAGGCCACTCGAGGTCGAGAAACACGGGGACAATTCAGCAAAGGCCGCACAATTTAAAAAGTTTTGCGCAGCGCTCCCGCCGCGAAGGGTCGGTTTTGCCGAAGAATCCACGCGATTTCAATTCTCAAGCCTGACCTGCGAAACTGCGTGCTCGTGACACGAGCCGTATGCTTTATGCGCGAATAAGAAACATGCCAAGGTAGAAACGCACCTGAATCTCTTCGCGGATCAAAGTACTCGGAGATTGGAACTTCAAGAATACTCGAAACCCGGCATCGCCACCCCGCAGCCAAACCAACACGCAGCCAAAGCGCACGACAAAACATCCTAGACCAAAAGAAAGACCCTAGAGCAACGCGTTAAAGCAAAACATGTCTCCATTTGTAAAATTAAACGACAATCCTAAAGCGCAAACGCAAAGAACGCGAATACCGAAAGTTAGCCTAGGCCATTCTCATTGTGGCACGATATGACATTTGTTGGCGAATGCGAGAAAAGAAGGTAACTCCACTAGTACACGCAAAAGTAACAAGATCAGAATTCACGGAAGCGCAAGGCATCGTGGAAAGTAGAAACAAGTGATACCATTTTATGGGAGACTCCACTCTCTAGCTCTTCTATCTTCATATCTTCTTACTTATCCTATACTATATGTTTAACGACCGCACGAGTATGGCGTTTCGATTCTACGGGTGTTTATCTATTCGAATATGCTTTCTATATTCGGGTGTATGCTTTCAATACACGGTAGCGATTTCGGCTGTTTAATTTCTTTTCAATATTATCTTACTTTTCAGTACTTAGTCCAGTTCTCTTCTCTGAAACTGGCAACACCTGAGCTCTTATGCATCTCAGAGCTCAACTCGGAACTCAACTCGGAACTTACTGTACTCTTATACGCCGTGCACAGTCTAGCGCCTTTCAAGTCCATCGGTTCTTTAGTGTACTCCGTACCGAGTACTGTACTATTTCATACTTAGCCGTTTTTTGCCCATTTACGCTTGCGTTTCGGGCTCTTGTGCTCGCCTCCTAGCACAGTAGTTGTGTACAACTTGACATGGCCAAGGCAGGTACGAGATTCCCTCTTGAACCATCGTAGAAGGCTCTCCCTCTCCTTCCTCGAGGCTATCACCAGCTGCAGCCTGACCGGAGTACTCAGGGTCTCGCCGCACTCTCTCCGCCGTGGTCACTCGACAAGGAGTCGACATCCTCTGTCCACCGTAGCAACCTCACCTTCTGGTGCTTTCCCTTCATGTTGTAAGCTCTACCAAGGATAACCTGCTCGTTCAACCAATCTGCGCCCTTCTGTTGCTGACTGGATGACGATCGAGATGGTGGTTGTGGTACTGGTGCCGGTGCCGGTGATTCCGCTGTTGGCACCGAAGCTGGGTCGCTGGTGGATGCAACCGGTTCTGGTCCGTGAGCGGGCAAGTCCTCTGGTTGCAGCCCATGAGTCTCCCTTAGTTTCCTAACCGAAATTGCTCCTGCTCGCAGTTGCGAAACATGTGCCTCTAGTGCAGATATCAAACCAGGGCGGGCCAGGTCGCCTGACGACAACATTGGCGCAGGAGGTTCACCGGGTTCCGGCAACTGAGGAAACAGTCACATCCGAGTAAGCCAGCTGTTCCGAAGACGCACTAACTGGTTGCACTGGGAACACGTCCGCTAGCCGCCTGGGGGCATCCGTTTGAGAAGTGGCCGCTCGCGATGACACGGACGACGCCGCAGACCGCACTCCCGACACGGTAGATGGGGACACCGTGGCAACTGTTCTAGAGGGCGACTGATCTACTGCAGCAGAACCGACGATAGCTCTACTGCGCCGAATCAGTTGTTATGTGCGGTCTGATAACCTTCTGGTCCGTATTGCGCGCCCCTCTACTCTCTACTGCCGGAACACCAGTCACACCAAGTGATGCCACCGCTGTCGGTTCTCCTGGCGTCGTAGTCGTGCATGTCTGCACACCCGCAGAAATTTCACCAGAGCCTCGGGCGGCCCGGGTCGGTATGGGGACCCTATCCCCCATGTTCCGGCAAGCTGCTGCCCCATCGCCTCCCTGCACGGTTGTCGTCAAAATTTCGCCAGAGTAGCCTCCGGCGGCCCGGGTCGGTATGGGGACTCTATCCCCCATGTTCGGGCAAGCTGCTGCCCTATCGCCTCCCTGCACGGATGTCGTCGAAATTTCGCCAGAGCCTCCAACGGCCCGGGTCGGTATGGGGACCCTATCCCCCATGTTCGGGCAAGAATCAGCCGCTGCAAGTTCCGAAGTCAAGACCGCCGAGATTATCGCAGGATCTGGAGCACATTGTCCTGCAGGTTAGTAGCAAGAAACGATGCAAGTGAGGCTGCACAAGAGTCAGCGCTCAACTCTAGAACGTTCAACAATTTAGCTACTACTTCCCTCCTCAAGATTCCACAGATAAATTAGGTGCAGTTGACTGGGGGAGCCGTACAGACGGCGGTGCCGGTGGAACCGGCTAAGGAGTTGAAGACACAGACGGCAATCCCGGCGACAGGAGCCCGGGGTACACCGGCAACACAGATTGCTGCGCAAAAGAAGCTAATTCCGGTTGCGGTGAGAGGAGTCTGGGGTGCACCGGTAATACAGACTGCTGCGAAAAGGAAGCCAATTCCGGTTGCACGGGTAAGGAAAACGGCACCGGGGAAGCCGGAGTTGCCGCTGCGTAAGTGGCTGGTAGTTGTGTCTGAAACATTGCCCGCGGTTGCAGATGGTGTTGATGGCTCAACTGCTGGTGAAGAGCCCACTGCTGTTGATTTTCCAGTTGTAGAGACAATTATTGTTGTGGCGGGGCCAGTTGCTGCTGCAATTGGTACCGATAAAAGACGTGTTGTCGCGGTGTCATCATCATTCCCGCGTAAAAAACAACCCCGGCAGCGGTGCAACAAATTGTCCGGACCCGTCATATGGATTGGGAGCAAAACCAGCCGATTGCGGAACGAGCGGTGGCAGAATCCCAAAGTGAGCGCCCAATTCGGATATTGTCGGTGGAAAGGACGCCATAATTTGCGGAGAATTAACCGCGCTAGTCACAGGCGGAGACGTCCCACTGCTGCTAAAATTGTTGTTCATCATCATTACGGTGTCGTACGAACGCACACGATCCGGAAGCAATTACTGGCGAAAATTCAATCGATCACCGGAAAAATTAACCGGTAAAAGACATTCACGCGGAAAGGCTGCTTGCGAAAGAAGAATTAACGGTTGGGAATGAGTCCTTAAGCAGGATCACTCCGGTGTAAGCAAGCTTACTAGGAATGCTTCGATAGCATTCGGTTGAGATGCAAAGATCACAAGGTAGAATATCGGAAATATCGGTTAAACTTATTGAGTCGGTGTTACTAGCAACCAGAGGTTGGGTACCACTTGTAACCATTTCAAAAACCGATGTGAGAACTTGCTCAGCTCTTTTAGTAGTAACTTGTCGACTCGAATTCCCTCGGCTCACCTCGGATTCGAATGTCACATGACCAGGCGCTTCATATTCAGGACTCCTAATATCTCTCATGTCATACCACCCTCGGACTGCCACTGCAAATCAACTCTGATCTGTTTTCTGAGCAATCCTAGATTTCTCCTTTGAATAATCATAGATGTGATGATGTGGCAAGAACTGAGGCACTCCTGGTTTCCCCCCGGTTATGCTCGACTGCTTGAGTACTAAATGGGTTCCCACCAATTCTCTCAACCTAATCTGCTGTGGGTGCAGACATTCAAAAGTCACATTCTGTCAGTCACCCCCATCATACCTCTCGGTCATACTTGTGATTGTCATCAGTGCTGACACTCGTCACTCTGACACGTCTGTCTCTCGTACTAACTCGCGATACACCCTAGTACAGTGTTGCTGACGGTGCTGCAATTATGTCAATATATCGCAATTCATTGCTACTGTGGTCTCTGATATTGAACACAAGAAATTCCGGACAACTCTTGTTGATAAAAATCTCGGCCTTCATCAATAGGAGACCAAACTACACGATATGGTAGCACAGGGCACCCCCAAGGTTTCATGCTTGACCATAACGGAGCAAAATTGTGCTTGCACATGCAGATCTAAGCATGGATCCGTGATCGTTTATCATTCCATATCAGCCAACATAAATAGCCCACAAGCAAAGCGGAAATAATCCCAAAAGCGGCCACGCCTGTGAATTACCAATCCCCTCTCAGAGTTTAACTTGCAGTGTGAGACCATGAACCCTTTCAGGTTGACAGGCTTTGAGTGACAAGCCATTTCACAATTTCATCACCCATCAGCACATTTCCAAAGGTAGTAAGCAGCCAAAATGAAGATGACGCAACACAACACAACACATACACAGACATCCAACAAATCTGGATAAGTGCCCCGAAGTGTGTGCTGAATCCCTTGGTCCCTGCTGTGTTGTGGAGAACAAGCTCTATCGAGACTAGGTATTGGGCACAGGGAGCAGGGTGGTGGTTCTGAGTGCAGGCAATGCAGGGAGCAGGGTGGTGGTTCTGAGTGCAGGCTTGGTGGTGGGGAGATGGGAAGAAGAGGTGGAGTGGCTTCAAAGGCACCGCTTCGTGCGCATGCAATGCAGTCACAGAGGCAATCCGGAGGCTTGGGGGGTCCCATTCTCCACTAGCAAGCTAGAAAATCCGGATAAATGCCCATAAGTGTGTGCTGAATCCTTTTATCCCAGGTGTGGGTACATAGTGCAGCCGGCCTTCTATGGCTATCTGGTGCCAGAGAAATCGGTCAAAGGATATTCCATACCCGGACCTTATCCATACCATCAGAGAACTGTGACCAACTTTGTATTCTGATGTGACATGGGTCAAGTGGCGCCCTGCAAGTCAAGATGCGCGTCTGGTTCAGTGGCGCCTCACCTATATGCTGGGCAATGTAAAAGCTGAGCAGCTGTGTCCAACCCATCACGATGGCTCCCCAGATGCAGCCCGTCAACCAGATAGCGTCACGTGTATACAAAGCGCGTGGAATCATTAGAGCGTTCCCGCACAAGCCGAGGAGTACCGATACCACTGACAGGCCCTGCACACTTGCCGGAACTGTAAAGTTATTTACCTGCACCACCAAAGCAAAGTCCCGTTAGAGTATAGGCAACTTAACTGCACAAGTGGTACACATATTGCTCAATCATTCGCCGTGCCCGCAAGGGGGCAAGCGATGATGGGGCTAGTGGCAAACCAGCTGCGCAATGGGCATGGTCATGAAGAGCAGGGTGGCAGTCCACGCTGAGAGGACCCCCCAGATGCCCTTCAACATAGGCGGCACCCCCTTCAGCTCCTCCTGCGCATTCGACACCGCCCGCGAAGACCCGCATCGTCAACACCAATTAAGAGACCTTCAAAACAAATGGCGAACTCCGCTGCATCCTGCCATCCTTCGCCGCGCACAATGTAGCTCCCTGCCCTGCTCCGCCCCACACCAAGCGGCATCCTGCCATCCTCCGCCCCACA
>LGRX02007418.1:0-63180 GCA_001247695.2 Cymbomonas tetramitiformis | reverse complement strand
GCATGGGGCATACGGTCACTGATTGCATGGGACATACAGGGCAACCTAGGGGGCATGGGGCATACGATCACTGTGGGCATGGGGAGCGACGGCTTGCGTTGGTGACACGTTCGTCTCCGTAGTCGCCCGATTAATGGACACCTCGCATACCGGAGCTGGGGCCGGTGTCTGCTTCTTCTTGCGCCCCCCCTTGCCGGATGACGGAATGGTGCCCAAGACCTCCGAGACAGGCGGCCCATCCTCCTCGACGGCCGGCGTTGTGGACACGTCCGTCTCCTTAGTCGCCTGCTTTTCTGAGGGAAAGGTGTACAGCACGGGATCTTGTGTGCTGTCCGTCTCGTACACCGTACCAGCCAGCTCAGCAGCTTTGATAATGGTAAACTGAGAGAGCGGGAACGAGTGAACCATGTGAGTATACACGCAAGCGGAGGTACATAAATGATAAGAACACGATTTGCTATGAAGGACACACCTCAAGCTTTTTAGCGTGCTTTGCATTACCAAAAGCTCCTTGCCTCTGACATACCACCCTTGTCCACATGTTGTCACAGAGGTTCAACAGTTGATTAAAGAGCCAATCCAGACGACTATTAGATTTCCAGTGACAGTACTCCTTCAAAGTACGGTGCCAGCGTTCGAGCAAGTTGTTGGTGTATTGATCCGCATGCGCGAAGTCCATCAAGGCATGAGCCCATCGATGAATGGTAGGGCGGTAGTTATCGTCAATATACTTCACATAAACAGGGAAGACATGGGTCCATTTGGATACCCACGCTGTAAGCTTTTGCGATGGTACAGCTCGCTCACCCTTCTCAGTGACTGTGTACAACACATCCAAGAGCTCAGTAAGACAATTCGATCGATCGAAGCGTTGAGTGGAATTCGATGGCATTTTCTCCCAAGCATTCTTCACCCAGGCGCGAGTGACGTGCCATGTACAGTAAATTATCCACGATTTTGCATAGTCTTCACCGAACACTGCTTTGATTGCATTGACCTCCGCGACGTCCATGTCAATTATGAAGGTAGGTTGCCATGGCCGACCAAGCCGGGGAACGGCTCTGGATTGGACGGCGCGCAGAAACTTTGACAATTCTGTGGCGTTCGTCTGCTGCAAGATAGCATGGGCAAAAGGAAAGCCATTGCCAAACTCGTTGACCAAGCTCATCGTCGCTAGTTCAAACCCATACCGGTTCACACCGAACGTGGTGTCCATGAGAGTGGTTTGCGGGTTCTTTACCAACTCACTCAATTGTGCAGCCGTCATAATACCCAAAGCGAATGGAACTGTGACAACTTGTTCAGTTGAGAGGCATATGCTCGTGAAGGTTTTGTGCTTGTCGCAGAACTTGCAATCCGCAGGTACCCCTGTATAGGGGAATAAAAGTGAATTAGTCGAACCTAGTAGTACGCAGATAACGAAGTGGTGTTGCCAATCATGCGCTTATAACTAACACATGATTGGCATAACCGATGCGGTTTGGTAGATCATATGTGAAATTGTGTAATGCAATGTACCTCCAACGGGACCCTGTGTCGCTGCACTTTGACAACCGGTTGCAGTGCACCGCAGAACCTCTTGGCGTTGGTAGTAGAGAACACAATCACTGTTTAGAGCTACCCATTTCTCAATCGAAACAAGAGGATCCTCATCCAGCATCCAGGTCTCCTTGGCAACGAAAGTGCGAGCATTCCAAAGATCTTGCTTCGAGAGGCAATCGTCACGCGTGGCCTGTCACACCATCCGCCGGAAGCTGTTCAAGATACTTCAAGATACACTCGGGCACGGGGCATGGAGGGTACGGTCACCGGGCATGCGGACACCGGGCATGGGGCATACGGTCACCGGGCATGGGCATACGGTCACCGGGGCATGGGGCATACGGGCACTGGGGGCTTGGGGATACAGTGGCAACCTAGGGGGCATGCGTTCACCGGGGCTTGGGGGATGCGGCCACCGGGGCATGGGGATACGGTCACTGGGCTTGGCGATACAGGCAAACCTAGGGGGCATGCGTTCACCGCTTGGGGATACGGCCACCGGGGCATGGGGGATACGGTCATCGGGTTTGGGGGATACAGGCAACCTAGGGGGCGTGCGTTCACTCTGGGCTTGGGGGATACGGCCACCGGGGCATGGGGGATACGTCACCGGGGCATGGGGGGATACGGCTGTCACCGGGGCTTGGGGATACAGGCGACCTAGGGGGCGTGGGTGTTCACCGGGGCATGGGGGATACGGTCACCGGGGCTTGGGGATTACGGTCACCGGGCACGGGGCATGGAGGGCAATGGTCACCTGGGCATGCGGACACCGGGGCATGGGGCATACGGTCACCGGGGCATGGGGGATACGGTCACCGGCTTGTGGACACTCGGGGCATGGGGCATACGGTCACCGGGGCATGGGGGATACGGTCACCGGGGGCATGGGGAATACGGTCACCTGGGTATGGGGGATACGACCACTGGGGTATTGGGGATACGGTCACCGGGGTATGGGGATACGGTCATCAAGTATGGGGGATAATGGGTCAATCGGGGCATGGGCATACAGAGTAACCTAGGGGGTATGCGTTCACCGGGGCATGGGGGTACGGACCGGGGCATGGGGATACGGTCAGTCGGGGCATGTGATACGGTCATCGGGTATGGGGGATACGACCACCGGGGCATGGGGGATACGATCACTGGGGCTTGGGGCATACGGTCACTGGGGCATGGGGGATACGGTCACTGGGGCTTGGGGAATACTCACACCTCGGCCGACGGCTCGCCTGTTTCTGGATCAAAGACCATGGCTCCTTCAGCAATGCGAACAGTGCGCCACGCTGTCTGCACGTCCTTCGGTTTGACGTTCTGGTTGTTCCTGTACTGGAAACGAAGAAAATCACGAAGAATAGGACTAATCTCTGGCCGAAAGAACCCAATACGGGTGCCGTCTGTGGTCCTGAGATCGTGAACAGAACATTTGGGAGGGCAGGTGCTGATACAGTGGTTCGCGTGTTCCATGTTGACGTAGGTTATTGGAACAACCGGATACTCGGCACCCAAAGAGGAGGCAACTGGCACGCCGATCCGAAAGGAGGCAGAGCAGCCACAAAACCGCGCAGATCTGTTGTGTTTGAGCTTTGTGGCGGGACGTGGAACAACGCCTTCTGGAGGGGGAGCGCATGCAGCTTTCGCAGCTTGGCGTTTCCGCCATTCGGACTGGAACCCGCAACGACATGCGTAATGATGTTTGTAGGGCCAACCATCATGCGCTGGACGAGGTTTAGCTAAACTGCGGTCCGTTTTGGGAGGTTTCGTATATGGTTTTGTCTTGGCGCTGGCGTCGTTTCTAACGCGCATAATGTGAAACTGGTTCGGATTAGGATCACTGGAAGGTGATCCGTAGTTTCCTTCGCCGCGGACAAAATCCTGTACGCGAGACACTGGAAGGTACGTTGTTGGGAGCAGTTTTGGTTTAGATGATCGCGGTATGCTTTCCCAGGACCAGTGAAGATCGTGGCGAGAAAGCGACCCCCAAGGGATCCGGTATTCTAGAGAGCCAGCGGTGCCAATAGTGAACATGGTATCGGCAAGGAGGTTGGTTGCGTCGGGCTGTAGGTTGGGGCATGTAGGTTTAGAACCCGCTGGTTCTGTGCTAACCTCCGCGGTGTTGGCATGCGCTGCAACCAGATGCGACGCAAAGCCGAACATCGCGCGTGAACGCCCGCTAAGGGTTAGGCGTGAAAAGAAAGACATGCCTTAGGAGTAGGAAAGCAGAAGACAACGGACCGGTAGAGGCTAGACACTGGTCGCTGACCTATTGGGTAACGAAACGCCCCACGCGGACGTCGTACCAAGCTGGAATGGTCCACTTAGGTACACCGTGTTGGTTGTAGAAGACCCAAAAGAATCCGCAATCTCTATTTGGTGGCAGCCAGCGCCGAAGCTGCAGTCTGAACGCGAGTGGAAGATGAATAGAACCGTCGTCTACATCTAATGAGTAGAACTCTAAGCGCCAGTGGCGAATGCGCGGAACCGCATAATTTCTGGTTTGTCGTATAGTAAAAGGATTGTGAGGACGAGCAGCTTCAGCTTCAGGATTGGGGGGACGCAGTGGTATCGCCATGTAATACAAACAAAATGAATGCAGGGCGGCTGTTTTTTGGAAGCATTTAAGTGCTGTGAAGTGAAGATTTCGCGGGAAGAATGGAATCTAGGGAGCGGTCGTTTAGATTTCGCCAGAAATCGCCGGCGACACGAGCGTGGCAACGCTTGTGTCACGCCTTCATGAGGTCAGGTCGCGATTTCAGGTCACCATGACGCGATCGGGCCATGACATCCTTCCCACCTGGTGTCCTGAAGTCCTGTAAAAATTGACACCTAGGTCGTGGCCACCCTGAATTCGGTCATCGTCATGACATTCTGAAATGCCGTTCACTTTTCGATGAAGCGACGAGCGAGATTTGATTTCGATTACTGACGGCATTTTTATTGAGAATGTGTCGCGATTATGAACAAGAGGCGGCAATGCCGAGTTCTGACCAGGCAGCCCTGACAGGCAGGCCCCTGAGTCAGAGTTTCCAGACTGAGATCGTGGCTAGGGTACGAATACGTGTACAATTCGTGTGACCGTTCCGGGTTTAGGTTTAGGTTATTAAGTCTATACTTCTCAATATTCAGTTTAAGTCGTGTTTATCCGAAAGCGGCACTCGACTGTGTTATCTGATATTACTGAATATACCGAACGGGTATATTCCCCTAGGTCCTGACCCCATTCACGCTATTATTTTTCTCATTGCTTTGGCCATGTTTGGCTAAGCTCGTGCCGATTGGAGTAGGTGGTGCGTGGACGCGCGTTGCGTCTACGCTTGGGGTTATGCGCAGTGATCTTTGAGCTGACGCCACGGTGAGGACTGCGGCAAAGATTTGGTTTTGAGATTTCATCCCACCTTGGGGGACCGCCGGATTTCGCGCATCGCGGCGCCTTGCTGGACGGCAAAGCTAGCTTGCCATTATTCGACCTCGTCACACCGCACCGCCGCCTCGACGAAGCTGCATTTCAATTTCGCTTTTTCCCGAACCGCTAGCAACGCGTGTCCATCAACCGCACCGCCGATCTCCTACTGGCTTTCAGAGAAATGAGTGCTGCAACAACTCGAGAGCAAGACGGCGTACCGGAATATCCAAGTACACTAGATATCAGAAAGTCCCGTACTCGTGTGGATAAACTGTCTAAGATAAATAAACCCTAAGCTAGATATACCCGGAACGGTCTCGGACGGTCTCGGAGTCTAGCCTACCTGTGACACCGCGTGTGTCACAGTACGAACCTACAGATCAGTCAGCAGTCCAGTGTTGGTCCTAGGGATCTGTCATAGGGGCCTGACCGGGACTCCCAGTCAGGGCTGCCTATACAGATTTCAGCACACCACCCCAGCACTGTGGGTGGTGACTGGCTAGGAGAGTCAGAAAATGTAAAGTTGTAAGTGTTAGGGCAGGAGCCAGGGTGACAAGGCCTAACTGCTAATCTAACTGTGCAATTCTGATACACAAATTAGAACCCTCTAGCTAGCACAAGAGCAGAAACTCACAGGCAATTAAGGTCCTGCCAAACTACTGAAAGGCTCTGTGTCAGCAAGTCAAATTGAAGATTTCAAAGGTGTCAAAGTAAAACATAAACCAGATTGAAGAAGTCTCTGAGGTCACAGGAGTTCTGCACACCACCATGTTGGTGTGCCTCCAGAGTGAGCAAGAAGTCAATCGACAATACCAAAGTACTCAGCGGTGGCCTCACGGAAGTCCATCCCATAATAGGAAGTAAAGAAGCCAGCTCCATAATAGTGCTCCACATCCAGAGGTTCGCTCTCATGTAATGCCATACCGTAATAAAATGCCATGCCGAAGCCCAAATCCGCTTGAGCTAAATCTTGAAATGCTAGCAGGCTCAGAGTGTCAGGAGGCTCGGGCGGCTGAAGCGGCGGCACATCGTGAGCCAACAAGAAACCCCGAGCCGGGTTCATTGAATCAACAAAATCATTCGTAGAGTAAAATGACGGAGCCTGCCAATCGAGATCACCACCAAGCGAAGGCACCTCCGTAGCCGGTGCACATGCCGACACAGCAGAAGCTGTGGATGCCGAAACAGCTACGTACACTTGCAAAAGAAATGCACAAGAGAGAAAGCATGGCGAGGGCGCCGATTGCCGGCGTGCCAAAGCCGAAAGGCGGCACACCGCACCCGATAGCACCGGCCGGAGCTCGCGGCTTCACCGCGAAAGTACCGTCGGCGAAGTCCTCGTAGTCGTCCGTGGCATAGCCTGTCAGGTCAGACGGGTGGACGGCGGCGTGATTCACCGTCTGCACGAAGCCTCCGAACTCACCGCATGTCGCCTCCGTGGTGGTTACCCGCGCCGATTGAGTTGGCGCGGGCTCCACATCCTCCACCTGCGAAACAGGCATAGCAGGGGCCGGCACGGCGGACGCCGATGCCGCCGCACCACCTGCCGGAACCTGCCCCTCCGGTGTGATCCCTACCGCAGCGGCAGGGCCACACACCAGAGCCGATGCATGCCCCTCCGCTCCGCTCCCAGGAATGAAAGATGCGTGGGTAAAATGTACCTTTGCTTGGGCGGCCTGAACCTCAGAGGTGAGGGCATCAAGCCGCCGCAAGATGTCCTCGTCGTCGGTCCCGCCAGAAGGCGGAGGTGGCACGGAGAAACCGTAGGCCGCCACGTCGATCCCACCGACGCCGTCCGTGGAGAGCACCGCGGGCGGACCATACGCCAACGCCGCATGCGAGAATGCCTCCGGTCCAACGTCTGCCGCGTCCTGGAAGACCTGTACGAGCGCCAATGCGTGCAGGCCCTCCGCGTCCTCCTGCTCGATGGGAATGCAGAAAGCCGCGGCCGTGGCTGGCGAGTGTTGGCGACCGCCAAGCGGGCAGTCGCGGTACGGGTGATACACCTCACCTTTACCGGCCTTGCGGCAGCGGTGGCACAGCGGCTTCGCCTTCATGCTGTCGCGGTCGAAGCCGACCGCGGGGGGGTTGCCTGCACCCACGCGAAACCCCCTCGGATGCTGCTTCCCCCGATGCTGCGGCTGCGGCAGCTGTCCCCCGCCCGCACGGCCACCTCGCACCAAGGCCTTCAAGGCCGCAATCTCCTCGAGGAGTACCGTGTACTCCGACGACGTGACCAGAGCGGAGGGCTTACCGTCCATCCCCAGCACCTGCTTCTCACGTACCGCCGCCCCCTCGTCCGACTGTGCCCATGCCTGGAAGATGGCCACGACGAGAGCCTGAAGCGAGCGGAGAGTAACTCCGCCGAGGTCACCCGCAAGCGGATAACGCACCTTCACCGCCGCGTAGAAGATCGGGTCGAGGCGGTTGTACAATGAGAGCTTGCGGGTCTCGTCGGTGGGCCGCCAGTCAGGAGCGCGGTTATCCCGCACCAGACGTTGCTCACGAGCCAAGATCGGCTGCGGGTCAACGCCTGCGGGATAACGAAGCGCCGCGTGCTCCTGCTGGTGGCTCTCGCGCAGGGCTGCCGGCACGCTCCCCTTGATGATGTCGATGAGAGCTCGACGTCCATCTCGGTCAGCCGAAGAGTCCGTACCCCGAAGCCAGGTGTCAGCCACAGAGTTCCGCTCCACGACGAGGGCCAAGACGTCATAGAGGAGCCCATTAACCTTCTCGATAACCAGAGAGGTGGGGTCGTCGAGGTCAAAGGGGGCCAAGTCCAATCCAGCGGACTCAAACTCGGTCCGAAGCTGCACCACCAACTCGGAGAGGCGGTCGGTGTCGTCGGTACCACGATAATGATGTTTCTTGGAACCAAGGATATCCTCGCGGATACCCTTGGCCCAAGCCCGATGCAAGCGCCCCTTGTACACCGCGTCAACCGTGGCATGTTGGTCGACCAGGTGCTTCCGCAACGCGACAGCAGCGTCGGTGTTGCTGGAAGTAGAAGGGGGCACCACAGGTGGGGTGCTAGCGGTCGGAGTGTCCCGAACCGCATCCAAAAGCCGTGTTGAGGCGTCCAAGTCGGAGTCCCTCAATAGGCGTTTGCGAGCTCGTGTAGATGCCGCCATACTTTTGAAAGCCGGAGAAAAGATGATGCGCGGTAGCACGTTTGGGTGTTGTGGCGGAAATGGAGGGAAGACGTAACGGCAGAACGTGCGGAGCGGCGAAAAGAGCGTGGGGCACTTGCAAATGTCGGTGCGGTCGAAGGTGTCCGGAGCACCAGCCCAAAATACGTGAACCAGCGGGATCAGTGCAGGTAGAATAACGCAAATGAACATTGCCAAAACCGAGCAATAGCAACGCGCGGTGCCCATGACTCGCAGCCGTAAAAGACGTCTACCGTAAAATCATGTCCAAATCCTAGTCGCACCCAAACGCGCAAGTGCGCACCACCTCTTCAAGCGGCTGCTTAGCCAATCATGGCCAAGATAGCAAGTGGAATGAAAACGTGGATGGGGCCACGACCTACCGGAATATCCAAGTACACTAGATATCAGAAAGTCCCGTACTCGTGTGGATAAACTGTCTAAGATAAATAAACCCTAAGCTAGATATACCCGGAACGGTCTCGGACGGTCTCGGAGTCTAGCCTACCTGTGACACCGCGTGTGTCACAGTACGAACCTACAGATCAGTCAGCAGTCCAGTGTTGGTCCTAGGGATCTGTCATAGGGGCCTGACCGGGACTCCCAGTCAGGGCTGCCTATACAGATTTCAGCACGGCGTCTGTTACTGGACAGTGACATTGACGCCTCAATTAGACTACTTCCGGCGGTAAGGGACTCCCCTACGCCATCTACACCGCCTGTCCCTATTCCGGCCGCCCCACATGCGAATGATTCCGATGGAATTAAGAGCGCGAGGCAGTTATTCGAGGACAACGTGGCTAAGGTGGCCGCGGTTTATGCGAAGGGGCGACATCGCCAATGGGCGAAGGCAGTCCGCGAGCTTTCCTTGGGCGGCAAGGATCAATATTTTGAGGCTGCCAAGGACTCCGAGAAGCTCTCCAAGATCGTCGTCGTCCTCAAGAACGAATTCAGCTCGGCTGGGCTGGATTTGTCCTCATTTGACCTCGACGACCTTGCCAAGGCCGTCATCCCGAAGGTCAACGAGCTGTTGTATGGCACCCTCGCGTACATTGTCAAGACGGATTCAGCAGCCGAGCATTTTCTCCTCGGCACCGACTCGGTCTCTGACCGGGATGGGCGGCGGGCCCTCCTTGACCTCATCAAGGGTTGCGTTCCCCCAGGTGTGCGTCAAACTCTGCAAGAGGAGCATTCTCAATTGAGGTACCCCGCTCGTGTCGACCCGCGCCCACTTCTAGCGAAGGAGCAGCCTCTGGTTCGGGACAACCGCTCTGAGGACTGGACGCCGACGGAGTCGACGCGCAAGTACAAGTTGTACGAGCGCCTAGACCCCGAATTCTACGCGGCGGTCCGTGTGCGGTATCCCATGCCCGCGGACCTCCGCCCCGTGCCATTGTCGACGCTCGCGAACCTTGTCACTCACATTTTTGTGGCATGGGAGCAGCAGCAGGCGGAGCTGGGAGTGGCGGCGGGGCCCGGCATTGCTGGGGCCGCCTACTCCGGCGTCGACGAGAGGGTCCTGGAGGTGCTTGGGCTCTTAACATCGCGGCTGGAGAAGATCGAGGCAGCAATTGAGTTCCAGAAGACTGGCGGTGCGGCGGCTCTTCCCCGCAACCGGCGCGGAAAGTGTCCACTACCCTTCTGTACATGGGGATGTACCCAAGGGCCTTAGGTACATAACGATGTACCTAAGCCGTACATATCAAATCAAGGCCCAAATCCGACGTTTTGTGCCCCTTGTAGTGACAATTAACCAATAGACACCCTCTTCTATCGATATTATGATAAAACATTCGGATCCGATCCGTACAATATACGCTCTGATGCATTCAAAATCACTCTTTTTGAAGAAAACAAAAAAACCAGGTCAAAATAAATGTTTTCCCGCCATATTCGGCAAGCTCGGCATTGTTCTCTCTGTGAACGTTCGGCTGGATTCTGGTAGTAGACCCTGATAAAATATAATTCATATGTAGTTAGAGAATCCAAAAAATCCGCGCTATTGACCTTGCTCGCGGTACGTATCCAACATGGCCGCTCGTCGCGCAATAGGGCAGCTTCTCCAAGGACGCGAGGTGAAGGCACACGCTGCAGCCTTCAACTCCAAGTGGAGTTCCGCAAGCGAACGGCAGAAATCCGACAATACAGTAATCACTCACCTTTAAGAAAACCCGGCGATAAGAAACCAGCCAGCTTTTGGGGGGGGGTACCGAAGTTGTCGAGAAAAGCTGGCTGGTTTTTTTGAGCTATGGAATCCTCGAAAATAAGAAATATGGGTGCTGGCGCCGCAGGCGGAAAATTTTGAAAATGTCGCCTTTTTAAGTGTTTATCATTGGACTTTTAAGAGAATTGCTGGCTGATAGAAAGAAAATACTTGCTAATTCTTACCGATTCCATAGGACGCTGGCGCTGGCGGGGGGGGGTACGCAAGTTGGTGGAATTAGCTGGCTGACCCCAAATCTCTGGTTTTCTTAAAGGTGAGTGATTACTGTAATTGACAAGAGCCTTCATTATGAGATGTTTTAAACAATTTCCATGCAAGCCTCTAGCCACACCTGATGAATATCGTTCACTCGTACGTGCGAAACCCTACTAAGGCGGAATATCGATTTTCGTGCATGCATATTGTTAGGGATCGCGAGCAGTCATCAGATGTTGGTGCGTCATCGAAGCTGCCGAATCGCGATCCGTAATTATATCAGAAACTGAATGAGTACCACTGAATGCGGGCCGATGTCATCATCAACCCGCGTAGCTCAGTTGGTAGAGCGACTGTGATTCAATCAGGAGGTCATGGGTTCGAGTCCCGTCGCGGATACCATTTTCGCCGCGATGGATAACGCTCGACCCATCTCAAACAGTGAAAAATCCCATCACTATTTATAGAGCCCTAAGATTGGTATTCTCGTAAACGGCTCGCAGATTCGGTGTCAGATGTAACAGCATAAGGCACATGATGTGACCTACGCTAAGATCGCGTATGCTCGGGCACGGTGATGTGACCTGCGCTACGATCGCGTATGCATGGGCACGATGTGACCCGCGCTGATGACGTGGATTCGGGCTGCATCCCAAGAACTGCGATGCACCTTCGGTGCGATGGGCTGCATCCCAAGAACTGCAATTCGGCTCATAGTAAGCTGCCACGTCATCACATCGACCGAACTGTGATACGAACTGGAACACGAATCGTCAGGTGACGATCTGATTTCAAGTGGGGAGATATGTTAGGGATCGCGAGCAGTCATCAGATGTTGGTGCGTCATCGAAGCTGCCGAATCGCGATCCGTAATTATATCAGAAACTGAATGAGTACCACTGAATGCGGGTCGATGTCATCATCAACCCGCGTAGCTCAGTTGGTAGAGCGACTGTGATTCAATCAGGAGGTCATGGGTTCGAGTCCCGTCGCGGATACCATTTTCGCCGCGATGGATAACGCTCGACCCATCTCAAACAGTGAAAAATCCCATCACTATTTATAGAGCCCTAAGACATATACTGTGGGATCAGTTTTAGGTGCCTACAACCGCGTGTCGAGTGAAGGCGTGCTTGGGTGTTTAAGTGCAAACCCCTGAAATTACAACTGCCATAAGGGGTGTTAAATACCATTGTAACAAATATGTATCGATATCCATCATTCAGCGGGCGTACACATGCATCAAACGCGATGTACCTAAGGGATGTACCTACGATTTTCGGAGTTTGTTAGGGCTAGATAAAGAAGCCCTCAATATATCATACAAAAATACAAGTATATGCGCTGTGCTGTGGAACGGCAAACACAAGCGTCAGATAATAGCGGGATGAGTTGCAGAACTTCTGTGAGAAGATACTGCTGAAGCCCAACGCTTCGCTCATCTATACCACACGTCTCCCATCGCATAGATGGTACCGCCATTGGGTTGTGAACCCGAGACGTTGGTTGAACGACCACTATTGTGGTAACGAATAGTTCGTTCATACTGCGCATGCGTGTTCCGCACATGCTTAAAAGCCAAGATGGTTCTTGTTTGTACTTCAAGATGTATCTTGCTTTGCCATCTTCGAGTTCGACGTACGAACTCTCGATGACAGGGCCATTCAAGTCTTTCCTTGAATAATGACAGATGATGTGACTTATCATCTGGCGACATGTACAGTCATAGTCGACCGTACTGACGACTGTCATAATAATATATGACACGACTCGACATGACATGACATGACATGGTGTGACATGTCTGACAGGTATGACACGTATGACGTGTATGACACATATGTCATCGGTCATGATCCTGTATGGTATGACATGTCTGACAGGTATGACACGTATGACATGTATGACACATATGTCATCGGTCATGACCCTAACAGATCTCCCCTCTTAAAAGAGTTGTGACCTCACAACGGGCATACCTTTGTATATGTCTATGATGTCTTTGTTGTTGTCGCTTCTTGCTGGTACGTACCAGTCTTCTTACACCGATTTGAGGCGTCCCTCATGGTGCTTTTTAGGTTATTGGGGGGAACTGAGTCCACTTTAGTCCCTCACCTTACAGTTCTTAGGATGTAGCCCCCTTTGAAGTTCGTATCGTATTTCAGAGTGACGTTTCAAGGTTCAATGAATTGCGTTTCGTGATACAGATTGACGTTGGATTACTGATTGATCCACACGTATCGTGCGTCAGAGTGACGATTCAAAGCATCCGAAGTGTACGTTACGGATTATTTGCGCTAGCCGTCGTCGCTTTGCGAACGATGATCCCACGATTTAACGATTTATAATCGAACGATTCTCGGCCTGATATATTGCACCCAACCCTTCCTCCCCTCCTTAAGCTACTTTGGAGGATCATAGGCGGCAACGGGGAGCCCGTGTTTGTTTCCGGAGTTATTTCACCGGGGGCTTGTTTTATTGCAAAGAGAGTGGCCCTGCTTAACGGGATTGGACTTATAATCCTTACCCGGTCTGCTCACTCTAATATGGTCCAGTACGCACGCTTTGACGAACATCTATCGCGATGAGTGAGAATGGATTCGCCACGTACTAATGTGAAATTTATTTAGTTATGTTTGTCAAGCACAACTTAGGATCACAACTCCGTCTACCTCAGTCGATATCTCCGGTAGCTTCGGATGACTGGCCAAGAATCCGATGACAAACCACGGTTTTGGCAAAGGTAGCATTCAGCAGTTTTTATTTATCCACAGATATGATATCTCGCATGTGCGTATCTGTGCAAGGGTATGATTTGTACAAGGCTCACTACACCTTTAGCAAGGAAGGATCAATTTCCTGCTTCTATCGTTCTATGCAACATAATGATAAAACATTAAGAGCAAGGTATATAGATGATCGACATGTATTAGTATATATTACAAGAAGTAATAAGGGCATGAGGCTTAGTGTAATGTTTAGCCTTCGTAGGCAGCTATAATGTCTGCTGCATTGGTCAGCTCTGTGGCTTTGACCCAGGTGTCATGCTCAGGGCCGTAGCCTGCATATCGCACTAAATAGTATTTGACACCTCTAGTAAACTTATCCGAGAGTATATGTGATATCTCAAACAGTGGTTGCCCTTCTTCGGTGATCATCTGTGGCAGAGGCAAAGGTGCTTGGATCGAGTCATTGTACAGCTCTAATCTGGAAACAGGCTGTACCGGATGAATACGGATATCGAGGTTCCGAAATCTAACTCGTATGCACGGCCATGGCTAAGCACTTTGGAAATGGTGAACGGCCCAATATATGGCTGCTTAAAGTGTCTGCCTGCCTCTGTCAAACCAGTCCATTGAATAAACTCGGTCCGTAAAAGAACTTTCTGCCCAACTGCAAACTGTCGAGGCATGTGAGTCTTATTGAATCTGGCTTGGCTAATTTCTGCTGCTCGGAAAATGTTGTCTACCGCGTTGGCATGTACAGCCGAGTACTGGTCAAAATGATCTCGAATAGCTCTTTGTATTGGAACAGGAGCTTCTGGCGGAATAGTGATTACCAGGTCATGAGGCGAAAGTGGTTGCGCCATCGAGTCGAGATAAAACGGTGAATAACCAGTTGATGCAGAAACTGTGTTGTTAATTGCAAACTCCACCAGAGGCAACTTGTCCTCCCACGAATTGGCTGAAGTATCATTGCAACAACACCTGTGGATGAAAAAATATACCATCTAATCAGTTTATAAACCAGAGGATGGTGAAATCGAATCATGAATCAACAATTTGAAAAGTACCTGAGGATATCCTCGATGAAGGCATGGCTTCTCTCATTGGCAGCATTCGACTGTGGATGGTGTGAGGACGTCATGGACAATCTCGTACCAGTAGATTTCCACAGTGTCTGCCAGAATGTAGAGGTGAATCTGGGGTCTCGATCTGAGATGATGTTCCTCGGAAGACCATGGAGCTTGGAGATATGCTGCATATAGATAGAAGCAGTATGCTGAGCTGTCCAGGTCATGCTGAAGGGAATGAGATGACATCGATGAGAAAATTGGCACATCACCACAAATATACTGTCGTGCCCATTAGTGGTGATAGGCAGGTCAGTGATCCAATCAAGAGATACATCTAGCCATTTTGTCTTAGGCACGGAATATCGTATATGTGCCTGACCATAAGGCTTGTGTCGCCTCGTTTTCTGGCGCTGACAAACGGGGCACTCCCGAATGTACTTGATGGCTGCCGTTGTCATTCCTGGCCAATAATACCGGCTACGCAGAAGATGAAGCATGCGATTTTTGCCTACATGACCAGAAATAGTGGCTGAGTGGCACTCATGAAGGAGAATGTGGCGAAGCTGTGTGATCTCACCGTCATCTGTGGGGACTTTAGCTGTTGGTGGAATGTACAGCTGTCTGCCATGTATGGTCTTACGATAGATCAACCCCTGAATAAGCTCGAAGCTGTAGCTGCTGACTGACTGTGATGAAGTCGATGATGTCAGTTTAGCCAAAATAGTCTGTGCAAATGTATCACGATCATATTCGGATATAATGATGTCGTGTAGCTGATGAGCTGATGAAGAAGATATAAGAGCAATGAATGTAGGATCTGCAGATGGCATGCCCTCGCTGATGTCCATGTGCTGAAGACAATCAGTGAGTTCAAAAAGTGCAGAGATACGAGTGAGTGCATCTGCGACCTTATTCTTATCGCCAGCAATATGCTCTATACGGAAGTTGTACTCGGAGAGCTCATCCAACCACCGTGCCTGTTTGGGGCTCAGTGTGGATTTGGTCTGGAAATAAACCAGTGGCTGATGATCTGAGCGTACAATGGTCTCAGGAGCTCCCAACAAGATGTGGCGAAAGAATCGGAAGCCCTCCACAATGGCAAATAGCTCGATCTCAGGAATAGGCCAACGTCTCTGTGTATCGGATAGAGTGGCGTTGTGATAGCCACATGGCTTCATACCTTTTCCTTGATCCTGGAGTATCACTTGACCAACGCGTGTGCCTGATCCATCGACCTCCATAATAGATGGCAGTTTCTGATCTGGAAGCTGTAGTACTGGAGCGTTACAGATGGCACTTTTGAGGTTATCAAATGCCTGTTGCTGCTCAGATTCCCAGACAAACTCTGCATTATCTTTAAGGAGACGATTGAGCGGCTCGGCAACTTTGGAGAATTTTGGTATGAATCTCCTGAATTGACCGACCATGCCCAAAAATGACCGAAGGGATGACTTGCCATCTTTAGCCATACGGCGTAGAGGCTGTTTTCCAACGGTTGGACCATAAGACACTGGAGGCTGAATTGCCATAACTGTTCGGATTCTGTCTTCGATGATGGACAAGCCTGCTTCAGAGATGTGATGTCCGATGAAGTCTATGGATCTGACGAACAACTCCATCTTTGAAGGCCTGATGAAGAACTGGTGTTCTCTGCAACGCTGGAGAAACTGTCGGACATGACTCACGTGGCTGTCAAAATCCGGACTGTATACGATGGTATCGTCCATGAAAATGACAAGGAACCGATCGATGAAGTCGAAGAATGCCCGATTTCCTACACGTAGAGCTGTTGCAGGAGCATTGGTCAATCCGAAAGGCATGACTGTCCACTCATAGGAACCGTATCTGGTGCGAATAGCTGTTTTGTGAATGTCATCTGGATGTATAGGGATCTGATGGAAAAACTGATTGAAGTCAAATCTGCTAAACCATCGTGCGCCTTTTAGCTGTTCAAGAAGGGTGTCGTGAGGTGGCAATGGATACGTGTCCTTAATTGTGATGTTATTAAGGGCTCGATAATCACAGCACATCCTCCACTTCCCACCTGGCTTAGGAGCGAAAATGATAGGACATCCATATGGAGATGATGACGGACGAAGGATACCCAAGTCGACATATTTGATGATCTGTCGTTTGAGTTCTTCCATCATGGGACTGGGATGGTACGTACTGGCTGCGATGGTGGTTTGTGCCCAGGTTCAATGTTGATTCGATGATAACCACCTTCAAACCGTTCTGGCCTATGACCAGCTGGAAGATCCTCCTGGAATATGTCTGAAAAGTCTTCTCTCATCTGATCACGTGCTGCTGTGACCTCGGGGTCTTCCATAGTGGTGTCTGTGTCTGATGCTGTAAAGACCAGTTCACCGTCGACCTCTGAGAGAAAGAAGAGATAAGCTACGGCTTCTTCAGCCGAACCACTGGATCGAATACGACGAAGGTGCTTTCTCATGGTGGTGGCGCTGACCAATTCCATTTCAGGAAGGTCATCTGAGTCTGGAGTCTGCTCAACTCTGGACAATACTGTGCGAATACTGGAGCCTGATGAATGCTTCCTAGTGATCGTCAGATTTTTGGTCTGAAAGTCAATGTGGGGATTTCTCCTCTCCAACCAATCTTGACCCAGAATGACAGTGAATGGTTTCATGTCAATGATGTAGAAATCTTCTGTATCCTTATACTTGCCCAGCGTAAATGTAGCTTTGGGAAGATAGGATGTGCATGGTAGTTGGCTTCCTCCAGCCAATCCCACTGAAAACGATGAAGAGTCTGTGGGTGCTATACCAAGCTGAGCAGCGAACTGTCTGTCGATGAAAGACGATGTGGCTCCTGGATCTACCAAAATGTGAGTACTCTGTCCATATACTTTCCCTTTGTACAACAACAGCTTCTTCTGTGATTTCAGCTGTGCTGTTTGAGACTGCATCTGTGCGATGTGCTCTGAGGGAGTGTCCATCTGCTGAAACTGCAATGTCAGACTGGAAAGGACTTCTTCTGAGATACTCTCAACCCGGCCACTTGCTTCAGTGGCATCTTCAGGCTGATCTATCCTCGGGGTGCTCTCAACACCGGTACCTGTGCAGTACCCTGAGAGTTTCCCTGAGGAGCTGGAGCTGAAGCTGGAACTGGAGCTGGAGTTGCAACTGCTGCATTGATGCTGTGCTGACTCTTCAGTTCCTTAACCAAGGTGTTGATCGTATTGATGAGTTTGCCGGACCCATCCTTAGCACCCTGATTCTGCTGCTGCTGTCTCCGATTCTGGAAAGGACTCTGAGCTGGTGGCTTACCCTTGATCTCCTTTCCATCTGGGGTCTTGGTGGAATAACAATCCTTCTCGATGTGACCAACACGACCACAACGATTGCAAGTCTGAGGATTCTGTGATTTTCCTTTTCCTTTGCCCTTGCCTTTTCCACCTTTTCCCTTGTTCCGATTCTGATTGGAGTTCTGGTTGCCACTCTGATTCTGATTCCGATTTCTGTTGGATCTGTCATATGGCTTCTGGCCACGTCCTCTGTCCTTATCCTTCTTGGCTGGACCTCCAGATGACTGCTCCTTCTGACCCCGATAGTGAAGGGTTTCTGATTGCTTTGAGTGAATGACATAATTCAAATCAAGCAATATCTGTGTGGTTTCTTGCCACGACAAATTGTTCCTTTGCTCTTCTGTCAGGAATCTGAGTTGGAACTGTCTGCGGAGATCTGGATCCATACTGGTGACGAATCTGTCCTTTATTAGCACATCATTCAAATCAACTGCTGCTAAAGAAGCCAGTGATGTGAATGTACGCAAATAATCTGCAAAGGTTTGGGTTCCTTGAGTCAGTGCCATAAGGTGTTTCTTGGCGACCGATCTCTTGTGAGGATTACCAAATTGTCTGAGGAATGTCTGTCTGACCATCTCATAGGTGGCATGTGGCTGTTGTGCCAAGACCTGAAATAGTGTCTGTCGTTGTTCTGAATAAGAGTCAGAAACACTGTAATCAAATCCTTGTCCTTGACTCCAGGATAGGTGAACTGGAAATATCTGTGCACCGTGTCCAACCAGACTTCTGCGTCCTGTCCTGATTTGAATTCCCTAGGTGGTGTCATTTTCACCTTTGGGACCAAACTAGGTGGAGCTGGTGCTGGGACTGAATCTGAATCTGGATCTGTAAAAACCATCGGAGGATTATCTTCTGTGTACTCGTTTTCTGGTTCCTTATGCTCATTGGCAGGATCCCTAAATCGGCTCATATCTGGCTTCATACGACTGATGTTGTCATAGTAGCCTATCTGGTCATATCTGGTTTGTGTGTCGGCATAACCAGCGATCCATTTCGGGACTTTAAACCGGCTGTATGCACCATATGAACCAAGAATGTCGAAAAACCATGTCGATGGATCTGGGTCGATATCAGGAATCTCTGGCTCTTCCTCTTCGATTGTAACCATCTAAAAACAAAACACAGCACAAAATACCTTCAGCTAATCGACTAACTGAGTGTGTGTGATTTATATGTTATATATGGTATATCTGTATGTTTACATACATATAGTACATTCGTACATAATAATGAGGTAGGTATATATATATATATCCACCTTCTTCCCCCCTCAAGGAAGTGTGTGATATAAGGCAGTTGTCAATTGCCTGTACCTCATAAATAGCATGCATTCCATATAAGAAGCATCTGTTACAGTTTTAGGGTTGTTGCCCGATATATAATCATTTATGTGTCGAATACAGCATGATATGATAATGCCAAACACGAAGTTTATGGAATATATAGTGGCATTTTAGGGCATGTTAGGTTACAGTGGCCCATACACCCAATAATGTGATTAGGGTGTTACATGGTATCAGTAACCCTAAAATAGGTAAAATAAAGCAGTATAAATATTTTGCAACCATTTTTAAGCAAAACTGCATTTAATACCATACTGAATGTTAAGTGGTTTTCAGGAGGTATGTTACACCCCTGACACACACATTCAATTTTTAGGGTGTTACAGGGTGTTACACATGCTGCATAAATCAGGGATTGTTATTTGATAGCTAAATACTCATTTTAGCAAAAAAAATCAATCCGAAATTTTCAAAATGTATTTCACGTACAGCATTTTGACCGATTTAGTGTCACAGCCAATATGTAACCCCCACATATTCCACACCTATTATCTAGGGTGTTACACGAGATATGACATGTGTCATTATGATTTTATCATACCTCAATAGGTATAAATCATATTATCAAATAAGATAGGGTCCGATTTTCCATTTTCAAATCTATCGCAAACGGATTTCACCCATTTTGGCCGTTTTTGGCTACATATATATATACATATATGTACATATCTCTGTGTGTGTGTGGAATACAAAGTACAGAAGCACTGCAAATCACTTTACCTTTGCACATGACAAATTTCATGGCATAAAAGTGAATTATGCTGTATATCAGCATTTGAAGTTGATCACATTTCTGGGTTTTACTGATTCAAACCCATGGCAGTAAATGTACTTTCTGATGATATATATAGAGTCATCAACTTAAGCGGATTATCCACTTTAGTGATATTTATCAATCTATGATATGTTTTGAGCATAGTTCTGTGCTCTAAGATTTATCAAAATGATATATCTTATTTTAAACATATCAGGACATTGCTTGACATAATCAAAGCAGTTTGACACAACACATTTGTATGTGTGTGTTTGTCCTCAACAACTTCTATCAGATGTCAATATAGTTACTGTTCTGAAAGAGTTACATGCATTTTGAACTGATCAAATCTGTATCAATTGTCATTATGCAATGTACTTGTTGTTGTCGCTCCAGCGATGATATGTGGAATGACGAATGGACTGCGCCCAACAGTTACCAGCTGTTGCATGGGCGCAGTATACTGCCTTCGGGTCTGGAGATAACTCCATCCAGCCCTTCAGCATGTTGGATTATCTGTTCCCATATCTATCGTCATCACTTGACACTTCACACGCACATGTGTTTGTGAAGTGTTATCTACATTATCATATACATGATAGATATTAAGTTGGTCAATTCACTACGAATCAGTGAATATCAATAGATACATTAATGCAGTGTCTGTATGTATATAGTACTTATTGATTAGTACTTTTCTGCCAATGTGTGTGTGTGTGCTTTTACACACTTTACAGGAAAATAAGTTCTGGTCATTACAATGTTTCCAGACAGTTTATCATGCAGGATAATCAGTATACCATGCACTGAATAGATCTAGCATGATATATTAGTTTAGAGGTTATTGTAATTCCAAGATAATCTCATTTACAAAATGAGTTGCTGGTATATTTCACATACAGTTCCGGTGAGCTATATATCCTTTCAGTAATCCACAGTAGAACAATGTGTGGTCCGAGGAGTATCTCGACTCCACCGGGTCATATCGAGCTAATTACTGTGTTAAGATTACTGAACAGGCACCTTATACTGTATGGGTTCTAATATAGTTAGCATGCACTGCAAATATGCTTTTGTGCACGTCTAATGTATTGTGATTTGATGCCATCTATTCCAACTGTTACCGTGATCAAGCTGGATAATATATAACATCTGTTATGATGATGCATGCACAACTTACACTGTGGCAGTCATTCAGTATAGAATGTGTATATACTTAGATGCTGCATGTAATGTGCGCTGCAAGTTAGTGTGTGCTCAATTAAACATCTTGCACACTATATTGAGATAAGCATGAAATGCTGACAACTTGAATATTTGTGCAGTCATCAATATGTGGTGTGTGCTGCAGTATAATATCAGATGTCAATCATGCATGCGTCCAAAATATGCCTGCGAGTATTAGTTGTTGTGCAGAGTATTTTGATGTAAGTATGTATTGTGAAGTTGATCTTAACAACATCTCGACATCATCATCATCGCAAATTGAAATCTTTCATAGCACGCTGCAAATAACTTATGCAAAAGGGCGCGCTGATGATGAAAAGCATGTATCGTCGTCGCCATTTATCAGCGCATTATACGAGCGCTGACATGTATACGGATCAAAATTCCGTCGATGACTACTATGCCATATATCATTCTGAACAATTTTCGAGCGTGATTCATACAAGCGCGCGCATGTAATTGACATGCATGCTGTAAGCTGCGATCCACTTCTGCGAAAATATGCGACCATCGCGCATGCTGCCAACTGCAAATTAGTATATCGCGCATCAACATGTATGAAGCCGTACAAAAAGCAATTTGGTGCAATCACGAAAATTGTAATGCTGCGCTGATGACTTTCCGCGCGGAAACGATTCCGCTGATGATTATGCTTCCGCGTCGCATCTGCGAACATATGTACATCTGCGAACCATTTATGCGAGTACATCTCATTGCTGCGCGGATGTATGCCATTTGCACACCTTATCGTGTAGTATATGCGATCAGCTGTTTCTGCGAGTGCGCTTCTGCGAACGCACAATTTTCTCGCACGCTATCTTCGCTATTGCAGCGGATATATCAAATATTCGATTTATGCGAGTGCGTCGCCTTATGTGCTCCGCAACCTGTCAACACAAATTAATGATATCTATGCGCTGCACACAATTGAGTTCTCGTTCGTGCCTTGACGAGCTAAATTAGAATACCATTCTGTTAGGGCTAGATAAAGAAGCCCTCAATATATACATACAAGTATATGCGCTGTGCTGTGGAACGGCAACACAATCGCGGATGAGTTGCAGAACTTCTGTGAGAAGATACTGCTGAAGCCCAACGCTTCGCTCATCTATACCATACGTCTCCCATCGCATAGATGGTACCGCCATTGGGTTGTGAACCCGAGACGTTGGTTGAACGACCAGTATTGTGGTAACGAATAGTTCGTTCATACTGCGCATGCGTGTTCCGCACATGCTTAAAAGCCAAGATGGTTCTTGTTTGTACTTCAAGATGTATCTTGCTTTGCCATCTTCGAGTTCGACATACGAACTCTCGATGACAGGGTCATTCAAGTCTTTCCTTGAATAATGACAGATGATGTGACTTATCATCTGGCGACATGTACAGTCATAGTCGACCGTACTGACGACTGTCATAATAATATATGACACGAATCGTCATGACATGACATGACATGGTATGACATGTCTGACAGGTATGACACGTATGACGTGTATGACACATATGTCATCGGTCATGATCCTGTATGGTATGACATGTCTGACAGGTATGACACGTATGACATGTATGACACATATGTCATCGGGCATGACCCCGACAGAGTTTTTAAAATGTACATTTTCTGAAATTTGTCAATATCGATGACCTGCCTAGACTATCGTATTGAGCTAAACACCATAAACCAAATGCTTCAGGACCAACAGGGACATGCCATCAACGGCTGAAATGGGCCACACGACCCCGCGTCGAGAATTTGGCTCACCGCGGCATTAAACGTACACGCATAGTTAGGTACATCGCGATGTACCTAAGCGTGGGTAGTGGACAAAAGGGGCTTGACGGTTTCCGGGCAGGCTCCAGTCCTAGTACCTCGCCTGTTGGGTTTGACAGGGAAAATCGACGCGCCCTTCCCCTCTGCCATCGCTGTGGTAGAGCGGGTGAAGGCAAGAAGTACCATGGGTACAAAGAATGCCCCTACGGCGGGAAGAACGCGACGGGAACGGCCGCGTATTGTATGCCGGCTGACGGTGAGGGGGCAGACGAGGTCATGCGCACGCTGGCACTTTGCCAAATATTCCAGGTGGCAGCGGACGATGGGTCGGACGCGTTCGCCGCGGCGGTTGCGGAGTACGGCGCCCCGGCGGTGCTCGCGAGCGGGGAGTCCGACGACATTAACGTCTCCGCGTACGGTTTCACGGTGGCTGGCTCGGGCAGCGGAGTGCTGTCCGAGCTGGAGGCTCTCACCGGCCAGGTGCGAGCCATGGAGGAGCGTGTGGGCGTGCATCTCTCACAGGTCTCGCTTGTTGAGAATGCGGGTGTGATTGAGCATCGCGCTCCGGTTGACGCGCCCTCCGCCAATGCCGTGGCAAGTGGTGTGCCTCAGCAGGTGGTGCCGCCCGCTGGCGGTGCCTCAGCAGGTGGTGCACTTGCAATGGGTGGCTACATGGCCCATGTGAATCAGCCAACGGCGGAGTTCCCCGGCGGTGTGGAGATGATCCCGGTGCGCCACTATGGCTAGTAACCGACATTTTAGTCCTTCCCAAAGGACTAGGCGGAAATGCACATAACTCCTTGAATATTGGGCCCTATACCTCAACCCTGTGCTTGGAAAAATCATTTGGGACCCAAGCAAGGTGCCTATCATAATAGGAACACGTATTTCCATGATTTGGTACGCCTAATCGAGCCGCAGTTTTAGGGTATATTTTGTTGTAAATTTAAATCATTTCACTAGTCCTTCAGGAAGGACTAGCCGCGGTATCGTCAATAATGGCCCATTAGATGGATAGGGGGTGGTGTACCACCACCCACACATCAAGTTTATGACCCAATGTAAAGGTTCATAACCGTAAATGGCTTATAATGACGATATATTATGCTCTCAGCGCATGGTAAACACCACCACTAAGACGAAAATGCTGAATTGTGACATTTTTCGACCCAAAATTCGAGCAAAATATTCAATAACACGCACCCTACTAATGGTTGGAAAAATCCCTAAAAATTACCGAGGTATAGTTTGAAGTCATATCTATGCATCACTATGCTCACTATTGGTAATACGTCTCATAGACCACATGATATGGGTCATGCGAAGCTGTAATTTGGGCAATGTGGCCCCATACTTAAGCAGTTCCCGCTGATATAAATATGACAAGTACCACCGAGCAGTAGCCATATAGCGACCAATGACATAATCCCAACTCGCCGCCGCGCCCACCTATCATTGGGTACAGTAGGCTATACTTGTGCAATATTACCACTTGCGGCACCTATCTGGCACGTAGAGATCTCCCAAAAAGAATCATGAAAATCGGTTACTGAAATCAGCTCACCAGTTTTCTTGGATTGACTAGAAATATGTGGGGTGCATGCCACTTGTGCACCCAACGACATCAATATGCGTGGTCCCCTAATCAATGGCGGGCAAAGAGACTTGATTTAGGTCATATAGATGATACCTGAACGGTACCAGGGTCACCACCATCGGCTAGAGCGTCTAAAACATTCCGCCGCGCTAGTCCTTCACCAAGGACTAGATTTCAGTTTAGTCCTTCAGGAAGGACCGTCGGGTACTAGCCAACTATGCACCGGCCATGACGCGTTGGACCCGTTGATCTCAGCGGTGACGTGCTCCTTTCAGCCGGCTGGTGATTCATTCGTGGAGCGGCCGGAGGCAATCGGTCATTGCACTCTTGACGCGTTTCTTTCGGACACGGGGGCCGAGGAAATCGAGAATTCAGAATTTCAGCAATCATTCGTGGGAACCCTGAGCGGTCGATCGGCGAGCCGCCCGCAACCGGCAATTGGGTGCGGTGCTCTGCCCTACGGCCTTCGGCCTAACCTCGCGCTGCTCGCATGCTTCCTCGGACTCTTGATTGGGCGTTGGACTCACCGGTGCAGCGGGAGTCGGTGGTGCTTCGGAGAGCGGTATCCCCGCTGCCGGTGCTCAGCCGACGGCGGTGCCACCATCGGACTACTGGCAGGCGGAGGGGTGCTATATTACTTCGCACAACACTCACACGTGGACTTGGCATCCCGGTCCTTCGTACCCGCAGGTGGTGGTACCTTACCTCGGGCCATGGCGTGGGGCACCTTCCTCGGGCCTGATTGGGATGGTGCTCCGCCGTCGCCGCCGTGCTCACCACCACCTTCCGATCATGAGCCGAAAGAGGCGGTGGAGCCCGCTTTGAACGGCAATCAGCAATCGACACTTGAAGGTCTTTACGGTGGTGGTGGCTCCGGGATTGACTTAGCGGTTCCACCGCATCGAGCCGGTGATGGGGACATTCGTTGCAGACATATTTACCCGTCCCCTTCCTCCACAGGCTGTATTCTACAACAGCCCCTCTTACTACGGGCTGGAACTTCGCTCGGACACTGACTCCGGCTACGGGTCAGCCATGGACGAGGTGGATTGAGGACGGCACTCTGGTGGTGCACCGGCATGGGGCTGGTGCACGGATTTTCTTTGACAACAACGGCATCTACAATGGGCTTTACTTCTTATGCCGTACTGTAGTCTCTTTTATGTTGGATACAGTAATCACTCACCAATAAGAAATAGTAGCAATAAGAAACCAGCCAGCGTTTGGGGGGGTCACAACTTGACGAAATTTACTGGCTAGCTTTAATTTCTTAAGAAATTGGCCAAAATAAGAAATCAAGGGGCTGGCTGGCTTGAATCATAGTGAAAGCTAGTTAAGAAATTTTGGCTGGATTATTTGGTGGGTTTACTTGATTTAACAAGGATTTTGATGCTTATACACAATTTATCTCAATAAAAATATCATACAGACTGTTGAATTTTTTCGAACGGAGGTGCAAGCGCTGGCTTGTCGGCGAAAAGTGAGTTATCAACTATCACATGGCTATTCAGATGTACCGCGCTTACACCGTGCATATGATTGTGATTGTACCGCGTGTACACCGTGCATGGCGATTCATATGAGGCCTTCGTCTACATCCTTCTTCAGCTCTCTTTCAGGATCCATACTAAAATTTTACTACTGTGGCCGTCGCTGAGTGCCAATTTCAAGATAGCTGGCTGCCTCCTCCTTAAGTATTAAGAATAAGAAATTGGCTGGCTGAGCTACGAAATCGGGATTTCTTATTCTTAGCAATTTCATAGGTCGCTGGCGCTGGCGGGGGGGTCACAACTTGACGAAATTCGCTGGCTGACCCCATATTTAGGACTTTCTTATTGGTGAGTGATTACTGTATACCCCTAAGACTGGGATATATTTCACTCAGTGGTCGGTTTATCAGAATGTATTATTAAAGTTGATAAGTTAGCCCGTTATATGGGCATAAACAGTTAGGGTTCTGGTTCGGGTGACAGTCACAAACACTACTACTACGGGAAGAGTCACATAATCAGTCAGTGAGTGTGACTATTCCAGCACACCACCTAGTGTGGTCGACCGGCCAGCCGAAGTTGAAACCTTTGAACGAACACCATCTAGAGCGGTGGAAACTGAGTTCTAGGGGAAGGCCTGTCCTTTCTGGCAGGGTTGTTCCCAGTCAAGAGTTGAAAACCTAAAACCGGCCCGTCATCGGACCCCTCTGCACACACAGCTACGGTCAAATTCACTGTGCAGGAGCGGCATGATTTACTTTCTAGCCACTAGTTGACGATTGCACTGCCGTGCCAGCCCGCAGCACAGTCATATATAGTGCCGTAAATTGAAGTTGTTGTTGTCTCGATTGCATCATTCGTGGAGTCACAAAAGAATTTTGAAAAGTGTCGATCGCCGTTTGAGGGACCTTCCCCCTCCTCCTCGTTTGCAGTAGGTCCCGGTGAATAATGCGGTGACGGTGGAGCATCCCAGAGCAGCGGTGGAGGGGGCGGGTGTACCGGGACATGAGGCCCAATGCTCGCCCAATGAAGCCCCTGTCGAGCACGGTACAGGCCGTGCCGGCGCGGTCGGGTGGAATAGCAGCCGGTGCCGCAGTGCCCAAGCCGGCCCCGTAGCATGTGAAAGGCGTAAAAGTTAATGGAGATGTGATGTTGGTTGCTTCAGCAGCACCACCGACCCCCAGGCCGCGCATGCCTCGCCAAGAGTCGCAGCGGAGAGCGGCGCCGCGGTGGCGCAAACACAAAAGAGTGCACACACCATCACAACAATTGCCGAAGAGCGGCCAAAACCCCGAGGCGGTGTACCGCATCCCTATCGAGGTACTGGAGGCTGCCTAATCGCATCCCCACCGTCAGCCGGGTCACCGACAGCAGCAGACGCGTCCGCATCGCTGCCGCAAGAGCCGGTTTCCGACTCGGCGTGCATGCACCGCATTGCCAAGTCCTTGCCCTCAGCCGTGATCGAAAGCCCACCCATCTGCGCGATCCTGTCCGCAAAGCAGAGGTCGGGCTCGTGTGCGTGCATGGGGTCCACCGGCAGCATGACACCGTCGTCAGACGTATCCGACTCGTCAGGGTAAACATGCGTGATTGCCGCCGGCGGTGGTGCCGGCGGTGCGTCCCCGCGGGCATGCGTGCAAGCGGCAGCCGAGATCCCACTTGCCACACCACCTACTGTGAAGCCCCCCATGTGGGTGACAGGCTGGCAGTAGATAGGGTAGGAATTCCTGCAACGCACCATCTTCCTGCCCCGGCTCGAGCCCGAAGGCACACGCCGAAACGCCGTCGAGCATCTCCGGCTTGCCCCCCGCCAGAAGGCAGAGGGCGTCGAATCTCTCACCGTCGTGCTCGTCCATCGCCGCCTGGAACTGCTCCGCCAGCAAGTCGTTCTCGATGTCACCGAGGGAGAAGCTGTGAAAGCTTCCCCCAGCGCCGTGCTCGCCGTCATTCGGACAGTCGCGGTGCCAGTGGCGCGCGTCCTCCTTCTTGCATGTCGAATTGCCGCAAAACGGGACGAAGTTGCCGCTGCCTTTTGTGAAAGGCAACGCGCTTCTTCCCATGCGACTGTGACCAGTTCCCCCCCAGTCGGGAGGTCACCAGCCGCAAACCGTACACCGGAGCCGCCGCTTTCGTGGCCGATTCTGTTCTTGTCCGCCCGCGGGTTAAACCCCTTGCCGTTGACCGTGCCCGTCAAGATCTTCATGGCTACTACCCCTTGGTACTCGAGAGAGTACCACAGCCGGCTGTGGTACTGTCACAAGTACCAGCGCGCCATATTTTTTTCGGGTGCCCTCTTCCACTCTTGGGATGATATCCATCATATACCATTGTCTTTGGGACCCAACCTGAGTTGCCTTATGCCTCATTGGTCCATATCACACGTGCAGCTCTCCTAATGGATGCGTGATGCCACCACGGTGGTGTTTTTTTGTTACAATGTGGCATCGTGCGTGTGTTCAAACTGATGGAGCCCTCTTCTTTCGAATTTTTTCCAGGCGCACTTGGGAACCAAATAAGCCCGCCCATCATTCAAATTGAAGCTATATATCATGGCCAATGATGTGTGTGGCTGGGGTTTGGTTGGCATAATGCCATTCGTCGTAAGTAGCATGCAGGTTTGGGTTTGGGTTTGTACTTGCCATAATTTGCGTGTAATATTGACTTTATTCCAGCCTGTGTTAAGGGGGGGGGGAGTTGTGCTAGGAAGCAAGCACAAGAGCAAGAAAAATGGCTAAGTACAAAACGCAAGAGTACTCAGTACGGAGTACAGTAGGACCGATCAGAATGATGTTGATGTGAGGTGCCTAGCCTGTTGTACGGAGTACTCAGTACAGTTGAGTTATGGAAAGAGTTCATGAATGTATAAGAACTCGAAGTGTAACCAGTTTCGGAGATGAGAACTGAACTGAAAAAGTGTAACATAAAGTAAGAAACTGTAACCGCTGTATATTGTGTAATGAAAGCATGCACTGAAGGCAAAGCATACTAAGAAGAATTACGAAACCGAATTCCGAATAGTAGACCAACCGAAACCATACCTCGTGCGGTCGTTTAATAAGTAGATATAGGATAAGTCCGAATCCGTAAAGAAGAGGAAAAGCAAGGGGTGTAGACTCCCACACAAATGAATTATTTGAAAATTGGTCCTTGTGTAAGGACCAACAGTTGTTCTTGGTCCTCCCACAAAGACTGCGGGGCAGTAGCCATGCGCCGTCATCCTGCACGATAGATGTATCTGGATACAGCTCTTCGACACTGCCGAGTCCCTTCTTCTTTCCGCCACCGATTCCCCCCAGGGTTTGGCTGCCGTTGATGGTATTAATCTTTCGTTCTAAGGGATTTCAACTTGCGCCAAAGGTTTTGACCGCTTCTTAAGACCTCAGTAAAGTGAAACGCTAAGGATATTTATTAGCCACAAAACATATATCTGGACATTGTAGTATTCACTCTGGCTTACCACCACGCATTGTGCGATTTGTATATATCTGGACATCATGATGTGCGCTGTTCTATAAGCAGGGGTCGTACATGCGCGATTTTCTCCATGACCCTTTCCCGCCCGTTCTTGGAAAAAGTCGCATATCGGGAATGTTTGATAAAGATTCTCGTTCGCCCATTGGTTGGACATGTTTCCAGCAGCATGGGAATTCGAGTAGTGTCAGGAGAGGAACAACCGAGAGGAACTTCAGAACTATGATATGAATCATGCCAATATGCCAATCCTTTCTCACAAACTAGAATGTTGCTATGCAAACCGTAGCAGAACCTGTGCGTATGCAAGCTCGATTAGCTCCGGACTTAGCAGTGTTCACTTTACAGTATAACGTCTTCATGTTTATGTGTATATTTATATCAACAAGACGTGACTGGCACTGTTAACCCTCTGGAAATTATTTATTATACTTATGCCATCCATACGCGCTGGCATATATCACGGCACACTTTTTAGCATCTTGTCTGTGGCACGCATCGCCTGTATATTTATAATGTCTGATTGGGTTCCGCATAAACAACGTGCACCCAAGCGGCGTTACGATGATTTACATCAGGGAGGAAGAAGAAATGGAACTCAATATAGTCAGGTATAAGACTTTTCGACGACTGTTCTTATTATACCGTGCTGGGATGCCCATCATACATGTACCATTTATGTCACGCTGTATAATTCTATTTCGTGATTTGCTGAAGCCCTATCCAGCGAGGGCGCATCTCTATAATTATACAAAAACACCAATCCTTTCTCAAAGACTGTCAGGATTGTCCTGTTATGTCATAGACCCCTGCACTTTATGTTTAGAAGCCAGCCAATCATATTACCTTACCTTAACTTTATACTCACATACCTTACAATCGTACCCTTGCTTACATACTGGACTTCATTATATGCAAATCACGAATCGCAACGGGCGACGATGACCAACATTCGATCCAACGGAGGTCGGGCGAGGACGCCACAGATACACACACGCATTACACAGTGCCAACGCCTGCACCAACAGGCTGGGTTCTAGAACGTGAGAAGCAGAGGTAAGAGCAGGGGTCGTTTATCAGTTCTATACTGATTCCAATATGTTGACCGATTCCAGATTGAGCCAATAATGTCACATGCAATTATTAAGTTGAAAACGTTTCAAAGTTTTGTTTGTTTTCAACACGCTGCTACTTTCCCACAGTGATCAATCAATGCCAATGTGCGAATCATCGGTGTCGTTGTCACGCCATGCGTATACAGAAGTTTTCATAAGGCGCTACAATCCACCCCTGGCGCAGTATTGTCTGCGTTTCGATAACGGACGTGCGGCCTCATGTCGGTGCCTCTGATTATATAAAGTGCGATGCATACTGATGGGCACGTGCCACAATGGCGGTCTAGCCATAGTGCCATTTCATGCTCATTGCGTACAGCAGTTTCTTCCGTGAAGCTCCCGCATTACTGCGGCACGAATAGCAAATCATCCGCCGCCGAATGGTAAGCTGCTACTATACGGGATGATGCGATGCGTCAACGATCTCCCTACACTGATGCGTGCTTGCACGATGATTTGTGTTCGTTGACGCGACGCATTATTGCATGTCGAATACCACTAGCGGCAATATATACTACGATGACGAGCCAATCCAACAAACAGACGCGCGCGTGTGACACGTTCTTCATCGGATAGGTTGCATTGCAGTGGTTAACTAAGTGTAAGCTCGCCGAGTACACCATGGCCAGGCAGTATATGTATGATGGTTGCGCATTCAAAGGCTCCGTGACGGCAACGCAGGGCCACGGCAAAGCGTGGATGCACGTATGATTTCGCGCCAAGAGTAACACATGCGGCAGGCCTGCGGCGATATATGTGCCGCAAGCGATCACTCGTGTCCCGGCGTTCGCGCATGTGTGTGTGTATATATATAAACCAATGCGCACCGCACTGTGCAACATGCACGGAGCAAGCCATACCATAGTGACCGCAGATGACATATGCACCATCGCGTGGAGGTATGCAGGGTCAATTATATAGCACGCGATTCTATGCATGGTACGAAGATACTACCAACGCATGCACATGATTTCTGAGCTCATGTTACGCAATCATAGGGTGGCTTAAAACCGGTCCATGGGCGCTTGTGTAGGTGTGGCTGCATTTCTGACGCCGCCCCGCTTCTACTCTTGACCAATCCGAGTACTAGTGCGCGACAGTATGCGGAATGGCGGATGAGATTGCGCCTCGCAGTCGATTCGATGCGTGGTATAAGTATGTCGCGTGTGCTGAGAGGAAGGATACTATTGCGCGGTTTTGTAGGAAATGGGTAGTTCGTGGTGCGGCGCGGGGCAAACTATCCTTATCAAGTCGGCGGATATCCACATCACATGATACCGCGGCACTTTATCGGCGGACAAACTGTTCCTCGGATACGCATATATCAACGCCGTTGCCCGCCGCTTCAAAAGGTAAAGTCATTACTCATCACCTTCAAGGAAAGTCGACGATAAGAAAGGAGCCAGCGTTTGCGGGGATGGGGGGTTACCCAAGTTGGTAGATATCGCTGGCTTGATATATTTCGCGCTAAGAAAATAGCCGAAATAAGGGAATCGTATTGCGCTGGCGCCGTATTCCTCATCGGTGAGCCGCAGGCGGAAAACTTTGAAAATGTGGCATTTTAAAGGGTTTATCAATGGACTTTTAAAAATAAAATGCTGGCTGCTTGAAAATATGCGATCCATTATTCTTAGCTAGCGCGTTTCCATAGGACGCTGGCGCTGGCAGGGGGGGGTACCCTAGTTGGTGGATATCGCTGATTGCTGGCCTAAAGTGGCCTGAAATCTCTGGGTTTCTTGAATATGCGCGATTACTGTAATGGGCTCTCGCTCGTTACTCAGCAGTATAGCGACCCCCCTGCATGTAACAACACTACATGCTTGGCATTCAGTGTTTGGTGGGGGAATACAAAATATACTTCAATGATGACGAGGACATATCAAGGTATTGTTTACGCGAGGGCGGATTTACACAAAACTTCCGAGTTTCTAGATCGCGAGATATAATCGTTTTAAGTTTGCGCTTAAGTATTGCTAAGTATGGGTGGAAAATGAATGGTATCGACCACATTTTTTCTAAAACTTGGTCAATTTGATCCCTGAAGTGCGCAACACGTTTATAATGGTTTAAAGAAATCGTTTATCGAATAAAAATGTTTCTGAACTTTTGTGTAAATCCGCCTTCGCGTAAACAATACCTTGATATCGTCGGAGGACTAGTAGCAAGCGCGCGGCAACTCTTGCAGATGCGGCATACTTATGAATAAGCCAACGATGATACACATCCTACACTGTGAAAGTGGGCATGCCAGCTTGGTCTCAAGTGCACCGCTGCGTCACGAGGGGGCATGCACATGTTACAGCACACACAAATCCGGACATACTTACGCTAGTTACGTTTAGTGCAGGCTGACCTGTGCTAGAAATTAGGTTTCGGCGTGTGCTGCAGCGGCCGTAGCACTCACACAATCTTCCCGCAACAACATTCCCGCCGAGGACTGGCGCGTAAATGTGTCCATGTAAGTCAGAGTAGGGTGTTGCAGCATTCGCACGTTGAGAGCCGGGGTGTTGGACATTTAGAGGATACACGGCATCTATCTGTATAGCATGCAGATGATCCATCCGCAGATTCTGACCAAGGCTGCAAATTGGCGTGCTAGCGCGCTAGCGGCAGTTTTGACCCACCTGACGCTCCGTCAGCGGTTCGGCGGGTCTGAAAAATGTTCCCGCCCTGACCGTGGCTTGGCGCGCTCACGGGTGTCCTGCTCTTGCCCCTCTACGTTGGCGGTTGGCGGTTGGGGAATTTTGGCCTTCGGCTCCTTGACTGACGCGTGACGTGTGACTCGATTTTGCATTTTGACGGGCCTTGCGGCCTGTTCTCTGCCCCCGACGCCCGAGCTTCAAGCTTGCCGTCGGAACAAGCCGAGCATGAAATTAGCCCAGACGAGGTTACCGGCCGTCGATTTTTCAATTTCATTAAAAGAATGCTTGTACGAACGCTGTGGCGAAATGTTTGCCCGTCGGCGGGTGGCGCTGGCGTCAGGTTTTACCGCCCCGTCGGCGGTTGGTCGCTCATTCAGAAATATAGCGCCCCGCCAGCGTACATGGCGGTTGGCGGTTGGTCGAAAAATAAGGCGCCCCGCCAACGGTCGACTCAAAAACCCGATTTGCACCCCTGATTCTGACCCTTGACACCGCTGTGCGATTTATGCGATGAGCCAGATGAGCCGCCATCACATATGCACGCCACCAAATGGGAAGATGGCCTTCCGTCTGCCAAGGAGAAGCTGCGGCAAGGCGGAGGCTGGGCGCAGCGCAAGTACAATGGCATCAGCTGCACCGTGGACTTGGAGGCCCCGCCCGGCTCGATGCTGTGGACCAAGGCCGGCAACCGCTATGTGGACTGCGGGTATCACGAGCCGGAGCAGATCGTGCAGGATGTCCTTCGCTGGCAGAGATGCGTGCAAGAAGGGCGCTTGTTGCGGCTTCCCTGCATTCGCTACATCAATGGGGAGTGCTACCGTCACGGCTGGGAGCTGCAGGTATAGACCCAGTACTGTATACACGTACACACACATACACGACACCGTACACATACGTGCTTAGCAGAGTATGAAGCGTGGAATCAGTTTGTTGGCTCTTTGCTCATGTGACCGGGCATTATACGCTGTGGCAAATGATTATTAAACGATGGTGACAATGGTAGGGAAGAGCGAAGCTTGAGGATTGCCCACATGTGAATTTTCAAGAAGGATAGATCAGGATATCTTGAACGTTGTCATTTTCGGACGGCGGTGGTTGCTGCCGTTTCCCTGGGCCCAATCCAGGCGATATAATTGTATGACAGGCTGGCATCACACAATTTGAGTATCACTGTGTCATCATCATCTTATCGATTGATGTCGCGATGTCATATCGATCGAATTGCTGGCGCATGCTTTTTAACTGATTCGATGATGGAGGGACTCCGTTGTGCGCATGCCGTGGTATATTCCGTATTGTGTGCGGGGTGCTCAGAATGCAACGATGTGCGCATGCCGTGGTATATTCCGTATTGTGTGGGGTGCTCAGAATACGATGTGCGCATGCCGTAGTATATTCCGTATTGTGTGCGGGGTGCTCAGTATACTCCGATGTGCGCATGCCGTGGTATATTCCGTATTGTGTGCGGGGTGCTCAGAATACTCTGATGTGCGCATGCCGTGGTATATTCGGTATTGTGTGCGGGGTGCGCAGAATACTCCGATGTGCGCATGCCGTGGTATATTCCGTATTGTGTGCGGGGTGCTCAGAATGCAACGATGTGCGCATGCCGTGGTATATTCCGTATTGTGTGCTGTTTGTATGGGCGTGGTGTACTTCGTGTAATACCTGAAAGTGTAACTCCGAGCCTACTCGAGGTGTGCCCACGTTTCACATCTGCGGAATTGACCGGGCCACTGTCTTGCTCTGTATATTGAGTTGATATTATTTTCTTCCCCCCGCGGTGGATGATACCGTCCTGAAGTTTTCCATGGCCCATTTTAGTGGGTGCCCCTGTTTTGCGCATTGTGTTCCCGTGCGCGGCGCGACAGTGTGTATACAAAATATTTACCAGCCTTGATGCCATGCCCAGTCTGGTTCAGTCCTTAGTTTGCTGATGAGCTGTCAGGGGGTCTTTCGGAATATTCCATTCATTGCACGAGCAGGGTTATGGTGCGATGCAGCATGGTGCACATGCTACGAACAACCCAATATGTGCGGACAGTGCACCATCGTGCAGCTGAAGCTGGCCGTGCCTGTGAAGGGTGGTGATGCTGCGTGGCTTGTATGCGGGGAGTTCAACACAGGAGATAAAAAGCAGTCTGCGGACGCGGAGGCGCGCGGACGAGCTGCAGCTCTACATCTTCGATTTTGTACTGTACGACCAAAGCTACCAAAGGCGCTATGATATTGGCAGTGAGCAGCTGGCTGTGTGTCTGCCAAGCGCCGGCAGCAGTATCGGCGTGGCGCCACACGAGGTAGTCACCTGCGAGGACGACGTTGAGCGCTGCCATGACACGTTTGAGCGCGCAGGCTACGAAGGCGCCGTGATCCGTCTGCACTATCGGGACAATGGATACGCGCCAGGCAAACGATCACGCAGGTGATCGATAATTATGCCTCCCTTGTCGCAAAACATTATCTTATAATCTAGTATGCACTTGGAGAATGCAGTGGGCGTGCTCGGTACCCGACCAATCGCGGCATGTGATTGCTATCCTTGTCCGAAATTCGGCATTGGTGCGTCCAACGTGCCATTGTATTCCGCAGTAACCTGGTGGAACATGTTAGGCTCTGCACTGCATTCTGACACTAAGCTGCGACACACTCAGGGGCGTACATACGCGCGTGCAACGCTTCCGGCACGGACAGGGCATACATGTTTGATATGCATTGTGAGCATACTGATTTGATATGCATGGTGGCTCCACGGACTTGAAGGGCTTACACGCACATGGCACCCACGGGGGGGGTCGAAATTTGATATGCATGGTGGCTCCACGGACTTGAAGGGCTTACACGCACATGGCACCCCACACGGGGGTCGAAATTTGATATGCATGGGGGCCCCACGGACTTGAAGGGCTTACACGTCGTTTACTTAAATCCGCGTACTCGCATGCTGTTAGGCATTCAATAACAAGATACATCTCAAATGAAACAACCCACCGAGTAAAGCTGTATGTATTCTCATGTATCAGCATGCATAGAACTTTCATGATGTCCGAATGCAGGTATATGTGATAAATCTCGGTAGTCGCATCTCAATCTGTTGGCTGTCTCACAGTTCGTATGGGTTATCATGATGTCTCTTGCCACATCACGATCAGCGTTCGATATGCGCGGCTCTCTCGTTGTATTCGATATCGTGTCAACGTCCTCACCCGACAGTAGACAGGATACCGTGTATACCCTTGGGAGTAGAAATTGGTGCTGGAGACTCACTAAAATGCATTTGATATGGTTGAACAACGAACAGCTATCTCAAGAAGAAGCGGTGGCGAGACGAGGAGTTCCGCATCGTCCAGATCCACGAAGCCCAGGCAGGTGGAGCGCTGGGCACAGTGGAGGTGGCAGCGGCGTGCAGTGGCCCTGCTGCGCGCCACCGCACGTTCAAAGTGCGCCGCTTTGTGGGCAGCGGGCTCAAGCACGAGATTTGGCGGAGGCGCGATGAGCTCCGAGACGGCAGCTGGTTCCTCACAGCGAAGCAGCCCGTCACGTGCTCTCAAGAAAGCGAGGCTGTTCAGCAGATTGGGACAGATATACGCCACGCAAGCGAGGTTCACAATGAGGCAAACAGGCTGCTGCAGTATTTCCAGCGGGAGTTGTTAGAGCAATATGCGCACACGGATGCAACGATGCCAACCAGCCAGCTGCCAGCACATGCACGTGATTGCACGAAGCTGATCAAGCAGGCTGCGGCCAAGTTTCAAGATCTATCAGATGCAGATCCTGAGCATGCGAGGCGCTCGAGCCAGTACAAGGCGCAGTTTGGTGACAAGTATCACGCTATTTTGTGTGCAGCGTTGCAGACTCTGTGCCATCAAACCGGCGGCTGGCCGCTCAAGTATTACGTCAATGATTCTTCGAGCCTGCATCAGCTGTCAGTAGGTGGCTTAATCCAGGCACTCCACTGTCCGCCTGAACACGTGTACATGCATTGCGATTGTGCTGACGCTGCACCCGCCGACGATGATACAAATGCGATGCCATTGCAGCACAAGAGCCCCGTGTTGCAGCACACAAATCTGATTTACATGCACGTCTTTCACCTCCAGGACCGCATGCAAGCTGCCAGGACCCTGGAAAGTAAGATTCCACTGAGCGCCACAGCAGCCAAATGCGCCAAGATGCAACAGGTGATACGCCATCTGACGAGGCAGCAAGATCATGCCGATACCGGAAGTCTATTGGCATATGCTGGTAGAATATGTGGAGCTTCACGTTCCCTATATTCACGAATGTTCATGGCAAACTACCAGAATGGTCCTTTATACACTGAGCACACGTATCTGCACGCACTCCTGCAGCAGACACAAGCATCGTTGCCAACAGAGCGTGTGTCGCTTGCAGTTGACGAGGCCGCCACCCTTATACTCTGGAAGACAGCATTGCAATACAGCGCGTGTGACATACACTATCAGCAGCTGATGATTTCTTTCATGGAGTTTGTCGTTGTGGAGCTGTTGCAGCTGGGCATGTGGGTTGATGGATATGGGCTGAATCGTGAGGCAGGGGGCAGATGGCACAACCACGGCACGGGCATATTTCGTCCATATGAAAGTGCGCATAAGTATGTGTGCAGCCTGGGCCTGCGGAGCCTAACCGAGTTCCGGGAGTGGAGCTCGTGCGGTGACCGGCCATGGGACATCCCGTCGAGCCCTGACACGACATACAAGGAGCAGGGCTGGGTTGACTGGCCGGACTATCTCGGATACAAGCGTCGTGGTGAGTTCCAGCCATTTGAGCAAGCGCGGGCGTATATGCGCAGCCTGGGCCTGCGGAGCGTAACCGAGTTCCGGGAGTGGAGCTCGTGTGGTGACCGGCCACGGGACATCCCATCGAGCCCTCACACGACATACAAGGAGCAGGGCTGGGTTGACTGGTCGGACTATCTCGGATACAAGCGTCGTGGTGAGTTCCAGCCATTTGAGCAGGCGCGGGCGTATATGCGGAGCCTGGGCCTGCGGAGCCAGACCGAGTTCCTGGAGTGGCGCAAGTGCGGTGACCGGCCACGGGACATCCCATCGAGCCCTCACACGACATACAAGGAGCAGGGCTGGGTTGACTGGCCGGACTATCTCGGATACAAGCGTCGTGGTGAGTTCCAGCCATTTGAGCAAGCGCGGGCGTATATGCGCAGCCTGGGCCTGCGGAGCCAGACCGAGTTCCTGGAGTGGCGCAAGTGCGGTGACCGGCCATGGGACATCCCATCGAGCCCTCACACGACATACAAGGAGCAGGGCTGGGTTGACTGGCCGGACTATCTCGGATACAAGCGTCGTGGTGAGTTCCAGCCATTTGAGCAAGCGCGGGCGTATATGCGCAGCCTGGGCCTGCGGAGCGTAACCGAGTTCCGGGAGTGGAGCTCGTGTGGTGACCGGCCACGGGACATCCCATCGAGCCCTCACACGACATACAAGGAGCAGGGCTGGGTTGACTGGTCGGACTATCTCGGATACAAGCGTCGTGGTGAGTTCCAGCCATTTGAGCAGGCGCGGGCGTATATGCGGAGCCTGGGCCTGCGGAGCCAGACCGAGTTCCTGGAGTGGCGCAAGTGCGGTGACCGGCCACGGGACATCCCATCGAGCCCTCACACGACATACAAGGAGCAGGGCTGGGTTGACTGGCCGGACTATCTCGGATACAAGCGTCGTGGTGAGTTCCAGCCATTTGAGCAAGCGCGGGCGTATATGCGCAGCCTGGGCCTGCGGAGCAAGACTGAGTTCCTGGAGTGGAGCTCGTGCGGTGACCGGCCATGGAACATCCCATCGAACCCTCACACGACATACAAGGAGCAGGGCTGGGTTGACTGGCCGGACTATCTCGGATACAAGCGTCGTGGTGAGTTCCAGCCATTTGAGCAAGCGCGGGCGTATATGCGCAGCCTGGGCCTGCGGAGCCAGACCGAGTTCCTGGAGTGGCGCAAGTGCGGTGACCGGCCATGGGACATCCCATCGAGCCCTCACACGACATACAAGGAGCAGGGCTGGGTTGACTGGCCGGACTATCTCGGACTCTGGCGTCGTGGTGAGTTCCAGCCATTTGAGCAAGCATGGGCGTATATGCGCAGCCTGGGCCTGCGGAGGCGTAACCGGGTTCCGGGAGTGGAGCTCGTGTGGTGACCGGCCATGGGACTCCATCGAGCCCTCACCGACATACAAGGAGCAGGGCTGGGTTGACTGGCCGGACTATCTGGTTCAGCGTCGTGGTGAGTTCCAGCCATTTGAGCAGCGGGCGTATATCGCAGCCTGGGCTGCGGAGCCAGACCGAGTTCAAGGTAAAACAGGAGTGCGGTGACCGTATAGGACATCCCATCGAGCCCTCACACGACATACAAGGAGCAGGGCTGGGTTGACTGGCCGGACTATCTCGGATACAAGCGTCGTGGTGAGTTCCAGCCATTTGAGCAAGCGCGGGCGTATATGCGCAGCCTGGGCCTGCGGAGCAAGACTGAGTTCCTGGAGTGGAGCTCGTGCGGTGACCGGCCATGGAACATCCCATCGAACCCTCACACGACATACAAGGAGCAGGGCTGGGTTGACTGGCCGGACTATCTCGGATACAAGCGTCGTGGTGAGTTCCAGCCATTTGAGCAAGCGCGGGCGTATATGCGCAGCCTGGGCCTGCGGAGCGTAACCGAGTTCCGGGAGTGGAGCTCGTGTGGTGACCGGCCATGGGACATCCCATCGAGCCCTCACACGACATACAAGGAGCAGGGCTGGGTTGACTGGCCGGACTATCTCGGATACAAGCGTCGTGGTGAGTTCCAGCCATTTGAGCAAGCGCGGGCGTATATGCGCAGCCTGGGCCTGCGGAGCCAGACCGAGTTCCAGGAGTGAAGCAAGTGCGGTGACCGGCCATGGGACATCCCATCGAACCCTCACACGACATACAAAGAGCAGGGCTGGGTTGACTGGCCGGACTATCTCGGATACAAGCGTCGTGGTGAGTTCCAGCCATTTGAGCAAGCGCGGGCGTATATGCGCAGCCTGGGCCTGCGGAGCAAGACTGAGTTCCTGGAGTGGAGCTCGTGCGGTGACCGGCCATGGGACATCCCATCGAGCCCTCACACGCCATACAAGGAGCAGGGCTGGGTTGACTGGCCGGACTATCTCGGATACAAGCGTCGTGGTGAGTTCCAGCCATTTGAACAGGCGCGGGCGTATATGCGGAGCCTGGGCCTGCGGAGCATAAGCGAGTTCCGGAAGTGGAGCAAGTGCGGTGACCGGCCATGGGACATCCCATCGAACCCTCACACGACATACGAGGAGCAGGGCTGGGTTGACTGGCCGGACTATCTCGGATACAAGCGTCGTGGTGAGTTCCAGCCATTTGAGCAAGCGCGGGCGCAGCCTGGGCCTGCGGAGCCACACTGAGTTCTGGGAGTGGAGCAAGTGCGGTGACCGGCCATGGGACATCCCATCGAGCCCTGACAAGACATACAAGGAGCTGCAGGGCTGGGTTGACTGGGCGGACTATCTCGGATACGAGCGTCAGCGTGGACATTGTAAATGACCGTTCCAGTACTTCCACCATAAGCAGGTAGAATATGCACGGCTTTCACCGTGTGTAGTCGTTGTTTCGCTGCTGCGCGCAATACCTCGGTCTTTGTCATTTCATAAGCTGTGTGTGTTTGGGTCCACCACCTGGAAATGTGCCAGCTGGCGTCAGAGCGCCCCACTTGGACTGGGTCGCCTGTACTTCACAGACATTTCCTGGGCGTCAATCTCGATAAGGTTCTCAGTACTTTTGTGGTGGTGCATGGGGATGCAGGTGCACTAGGCGTGTGGGCACAGGCGTGGAGCCGCAGGGATAAGGGGGGCGGGGGGTTCCCGGGACGGGGGGTGGCTCCCGATCCAAACACTGCAGTCTTCGCCACGGCTTGGACAGTCTCTTCATCACAGCCAGTGTTGATTGGCACAGTGTTGATGGGCCTCCTGCCGTGCGGCCAGCATTGCGCGGATTGCAGTGCTGCGGGTTTGGACTGGTGCCCGAGGTCTGCTCCCCCTAGCCACTTTTGACATTCTTTTCACGTAGGGATCGAGTTGCCTGCTCAACTCATGCTCATTTGCTGAGCTTCTGTTGTTGGCAATCACGGCGCTCCGCACTGCCGCTGCTCGTCTCCTGGCTGGTCATAGGCGTGTCGCTGTCTGAGCTGTGCGCGTCTTCTGTGTTTTTGTCTTTTCCCCCGCTGATGCGTGTATCCGCCTGTCTCCCTTTTGCTCCCTTTTGTTCCGCCCCTTCCTGCTAACTACCCCCTGATCAGACGAAGACTGGTCAATAGCAAAGTGCACGACCTTACCCCTCGCATTACTGTATGATCTCTTACAGTTCCGCCCCTTCCCGCCAACTACCCCCTGATCAGACGAAGATTGGCCAATGGCTACTGCCCGGCGGTCCTTGTGGGAGGACCTAAATCACGTTTGGTCCTTCCACAAGGACCGGGTTTGCGGGGATTTTTTTAACCATCCTCTTGTGGTCCCTATTGACTATCCTCTGAGTTCTACCATCTTTAGGACCTAGACTAAGTGGGAACATATGTCATATACAATATATGTTCATATACTCACTATATCCAATGCATTTGTAGCATGCACCCTATCATTTTGGAGTTTCAACCTTTGGAGGGCATTCAAAAACATGGCATGTCACTCAAATATTTTTATCCAATTGAAATTCGAGCTGAATCATCCCGTCAGGCAGCACAATTTTATCCTAACACTATACCCAATCATGCTTACCACATTTTGCATGTTGGCAATCTCACATTACACTGGCAGATATGTAACTTTTGGGTTTGGGTTCGAAACCCTAATTATAACGTCGATTTTATCATTGTATCTCTAGCCAAGTGTAAAGTTCTAGATGCCTGACAACATATGCATTTGACCGGTTTACGCCCTGTCACGTTGCGGTCATCATATATACCTATCAAATGATTTTTAGAATGCTTAACATCATTGATACATATTAATGGCTGCCTTGTGCGCGGCAATGAGGTTCCATCTATATACAAAATCTTGATGGCAAATTTCACCCACGTCAGTTTTTTTGTGGGTGCATGCCATTGCGAGGGATATGTACCGCAGTATTATGGATTCCGAAGATTTTGTACATTGTAGAGGGCACGAATAGGTCATGTTAAAGTATATTTTATGTGCAGTGGGCACCAGGAAGGCCACTTAGTGAGCGTAGGTAGCTTGGAATAATCCGGTTCTTGTGGGAGGGCCGGCCTTTTTATTTAATTTCGAGCGGTTTCACCCCCACTTTTCAATAATGTAAAGCACATAGCTCCACCGAGTATACCACCCAACACAAGTTTTTAGATAATTATTGGACACCTAAATATGACCCCAAAGCACTCATTTACCGACTATATCGAAAAAACGCGGCCTATGGCCCAAATTCACTTCGGTCCTTGTGGGCGGACCGGACCTTCGGGCAGTAGCCACCAATAGCGATGTGCACGACCTTACCCCTCGCATTATGTGTATGTTGTCCCGTTGCGCCTGCTGCTGCTGCTGCTGCCAGTGCTCCCCTGGCTTGTAGCAGGTCGACGTCCGCTTGGGTGTGCTGGATTGCCTCCGTCCGAAACCCGCTTCCCAAACGCCATCTCACGTATTGCCTCCGCCGTCGCCGCCTGTGCCTGCAGCAATTTGGTCTGCAGTTCCCCCCATCGTGGCCTGCATCTCTTGGAGCCGTGTCTCCAGAGCGATAGATCGCTGCTTCTCCTCCTCGGAAGTCGCGCTTGTAGCGTGCCGAACCGTATGGTTGTCCAGTATGCGGGTCGGTTGGTGGGCCATTGCCAGTCTAGAATCCCGCCGCGCATTTTGTTGGGGAACTACTAACGGTTGGAGGAGTGGCGATGTGCACTGTAATCCCGCCGTGTCGGGAACAGACTGAGTGGGGCTGGGGGCTTCATATGAATTGTAGGTTGCAAAGGAATTCGAAGTGTACTGGATGGGAACCCCTGTTGCCGCCAGCGTGAATCGCCATTGTAGTCTTGCATGCCCCGCCCGCGCCGGGTAAAGCGTCGCGTATGTATGCCGGTGGCATCGCCCGGTGTGCATGTAAGTCGCGGTCCATGTAATATCGGATGCCTCTGTTGCTTGGCACATGCCAGTCGCTTTGTGGTAAGCCAGAGTGTAATTGAAATCATTGTCATGTGCTGACACACGACGACGTTCCTTACGCAAGTGCGAGTGTGTTTATATTTATCTCAGTACGGATATGATACGATAAATATACTGTGTCGTAAGTGTTCGATATCTAATCACTATAAAACATTTTGTGTATTTTCACTGTCGTGAATTGCCAGTATAGTCTATCTTGTATGCCCCGTTCGCGCCGGGAGAAGCGTCGCGTATTAAGTCACGGTTTGTGTCTACTATCGGATGCCTCTGAGTTTGGCACACCCGGTAAGTGCGTTGTGGTAATCCAGGGTTGATTTTTAATTAAAAGTTACTTTAAATAAAACTTCGCATAGAGTACAAAATGTGCAATTTTACGCTATAGGTGTAATACAATACGACCGGAAGTGTCGGTTCGAAATAGCAGGAGGCAGTACAAATGTAGACTAGACTTTCTAGACTAACTTGAACCACCCAGTATAAATTGTCCCATTAAGGCCGCCACTCGTGGCGGTCCGGCCCAGAGTAGGGCCGGGGAAATTAATTTACTCATACGCCCGACGGGCGTGGTTTTTTCTTTTTTTTCTTTTTCTCTAGACTAACTAGAATGTCCCGATTTCCACTTCAAGTATTACTGTATAACAAATGACATTGTACAGATAACGGTGAATACAGTAATAATTCACTTATAAGAATAGCTCATCATAATAAAAATATTGGCACAGATTCCTCTAAAGGGATGTTATGTTCTTAAGCATGGAAATGCCGCTAAGAATATTGGCACCGACTGCTAATTTGCGACATTCTCATAGGTCGATCATTACTGTACCGGAGCTCTTGCTTGGCTACCTTTGAGCTTTTCAGTCTGAACCCATCGACCCTACTCGGCGGGCTTTGCCAAAAAGCTAGAAGTTCTACTTACATTCGTTCCCGCTATGATACAATACGCAGCCGCCAGTCAATTTAAATAAGTAAACAGAATATCACAAAGGCGTCACTGTCTTACGCAAAAATATCTGCAAATTCCCCACGCTGTCGTAATACAAACTGAAAATATATGCACGCTGACAATGCGCATGCACTGTCATAGCAAGATCCATCATTGTCTTGCGTAAATTCCTCTAAAACGAACTCCCGCGCTTTCGTAATACAGAGTCCGGTTCAAGGCACATATAGTGTCAACTTTAATGCAGCGGCCCGAGGGCCCCGCCTTCTTTATCTTCCCTTGTCCACACCCAGCGCATTCCAAACCGGCATGCCATGGTAATATACCATGGCGTGCCACACACATCCTCTCCATGCCTGCCCCAATTCAACATCGTTACTACTATCATCACTCCCGAAGGTCAGCCGCCTCAAGCCTGCGCAACAGTCAGTGCCACAACCCAAACAAAGTCCTGGACACCATCCTCTGCAAGGCCGATATTGTCAGGAGATCTCGGGGATGATGAGCAACGTCCCGGGACAATTCTCCCCGTCATATATTTGGTCCATGCTAACAGTATCTTTCAGCTATGCGTCATCCTGCACTATAAATGTATTTGGATACAGCTCTTCGACACTGCTGTCGAGTCCCTCCTTCTTTCCGCCACCGCCTACCCTCAGGGTTTGGCTGCCGTTGATGGTATTAATCTTTCGTTCTCAGGGGTTTCAACTTGCGCCAAAGGTTTCGACCGCTTCTGAAAACTTCAGTAAAGTAACAGACTAATGATGTTTACCCATAAAATATATATCCGGACATCATGTGCGCTGTTCTATAAGCAGAGGTCGTACATGCGTGATTTTCTTCATGACCCTTTCCCCGTTCTTGGAAAAAGCCGCCTCTCACGATTTTCCAGGATTCTCGCCCGCCCATTGGCTGGATATGTTTCCAGCAGCATGGGAATCCGGAAACTATCAGGGGAGGAACTTCAGAACTATGATATGAACCATGCCATAGGCCAATCTTTTCTCAAAGACTGTCAAGATTGTCCCGTTTTATCATAGACCCCTGCTCTTTATGTTTTAGAATCCAGCCAAATTACCTTACCTTACTTCCATTACTCACATACCTTGCTTACATACTTCAATAAGCAAATCACGAATCGCTACGGGCAGCGATGATCAACATAATATCCAACGGAGGTTGGGCGAGGACGCCACAGCTACACACGTACAGTACACTGTGTCAACGCCTGCACCGACATTAACGCCATATCCATCGCCATAGCGCTCGCGCAAACCGAAGCCACCGCCCGCGCCATTGCATGCCGAACAACTTGAAGCAGAATATGTGCGTGCATACGCAATATAATAACGAATGATAAGATGATCGAACGATCAGATTTCATATTTCAGATGGCCTAGTGGAGATCTCAAAATTGAAATCGACCAAGCCTAGTGAGTATTTTGCCCTGGTTCTAAAATATAAAGAGCAGGGGTTCAGTTCTATGCTTCTATTATTCCGACCGATTCCAGACCAAGTCAATAATGCCACATGAAATGAATCAGTTCAACATGTCTGAAATGATATTTTTTTCAACTGCTGCTTTCCCACATATATCAATGGAAATGTGCGAAGCATCAGTGCCATTGTCAAGCCATGCGTGGACAGGAGATTTCACAAGGCGCTGCACGGCACCCCCAACACATTATTGTCTGCGACTCGATGACGGAGGTGTGGTCAGTATTGTTCCGAGTGTGCTGTGAAAATGTGCAAATGCCATATATTTTCAGCAGTGGTTTGATTGATTTAGTTCATATAACTGTACGTCTAATCGACTCATGCCACATTTTGTGTGTCTTAGAGAAGAAGCAATGCTCCCCCCTCAATCTGAGGTAGAATTTCTTGAAGACCCAGTCATTTCCATATAAGCCTCACCATGTAGCCTACAAAGTACTGCTAACTATGTCAGTGTACTCGATTTCACCACGGACTGTAGTGGGTTGATTGCCCAAGTACCCGAGTTTCTCATGGAATATCTGAACCTTGCTTTTGAGGGGAAGGAGTTGTGTTGACGGCAGCAAATGTCAAATCCCCATTTCTTATAAAGAATCCCCGTTTTCTCGATTACTGGGAACCGGGTCCGCACCAGGCAAGCATAATTTGCATCTAGACCAAGGACTGCAAACTACTTTACGAAGAAACGTCCTTCTTGCCGTACATTATGTTACGATCTCGTTCCCTAATTGTAGTTAGTCAACACGGACGTGCATTCTCGCTCTGAGAAAAATAACATAACATCAATGTGCGGGCTGGGCTATTGGTACTAATCATGCAAGCGCCCTACGATACATACATCAATCCATCACGTCCAAGGTGTCCTCGCCCATATACGATGGCTTTCTAAACGGCCATTGAATACCGACACAATAGCACAACCAAGTAAGACTCGTGACCTGCCGCCCTACCACAGCTATGCACACACACACAGCTCGGACCACTCACTCTAACTTTTGCAGCAATTCTGGACCAAGAGTGTTTGAATCCCCGGCTCCCATCACAATAATTACCACTTGCCTCTCATCATCCATCATGAGTTCCATCTTCACATCTCTTGCTAAGCGTTCCGCAGCATCCTGCAGGTGGAGCAGTTACCACTTCAGTCGGAGAGGCCACCAAGGCCATATACCCCCATGTGCCCTCCCTCATCCAAGATGAGCAGGCACTTTATCCAACGAAGCTCACTGCACACTGTACACAGCCGGCAGGCGCTCACCGAGATACTGGGGATGTACAGTGCAGGAGGCGACATGATAGCCTCTGAGAGCGTCTCGCCAGTCATCGAATCGCCCTCAATGCCCTTCTCGCTGCGTGCTTTGAACACCTGTGCCCACTCACACGCATGCTGCATCCCGACCCACAACACAGCGCAGGAGAGCTCCAAAGGAACCAGGACATCGTTGCTATGGCGGATCATTGTCATCGTCATAGGCATCCGGAGGTACGGGCGGGGATTAATAACTGTCTGAGCATTACAGCCACTCGAAGGCACCAGAAGGCCAAAAGGCGTTCAGGGTCCCCGAGGGGGCGAGGTGAAGGCCAAAAGGCGTTCAGGATCCCCGAGGGGGCGAGGTGAAGGGTCCCCGAGGGGGCGAGGTGAAGGGTCGCGCATCAGCGACAAGGAAGCTTCCGCAACACCCTCACCGAGCAGTGCTCCACTTCAGCATACCTCAGTAACGATGACTTTGTCTGCACCACTGAAGGCGGTGCCGAAATCCTCCAAGAACCACTCCAGCCGCGAAACTGTGTGCGGCTGGAACGCCTGCGTCGCCCATATCACTACCCCCCTGAGGCTCCAACTTCAGATGGAGAACTCCCCCTCTCCACCCAGCATACTTTTTTCAATACATCTCACAACAGCCTAACTTACAGAAGCTCCTAACACCGCTATACTGGGAAGGAGGGTTTGGGAGGAGGCTACGACTCCTCTCGGGATTGGGCGGCAAAGGCCTCACCACCCAGATCGCGGCAGCGTCGAATCGCTGTCGAGCAGCCTGCAGGGTTGCTCGGACCTGTCAAGCGTACCCCCCACATCCAACCCTCATCCTCCTATGTGCCGGCTGGCAGGCTATCGTCATCAGAACTACGGCTCAAGTGTGCTAAGGTCAGAGTCAGAGGCCACGCGGGCAACGCGCAGCGGCTTCATGCGACGTGGCACTCCAGGGCGCCGCGCTCCTCGCACATCCCAGGAGCCCATCCAGCACACCCTAGCTCAGCACGCCTCCAGAGGGGAGCCTCCAGAGGGAAGCCTCCAGAGGGAAGTCTCCAGAGGGGAGCACCGAGGGAAGCCTCCAGAGGGGAGCCTCCAGAGGGGAGCCTCCAGAGGGGAGCACCGAGGGAACCTTGAAAGGGTGCTTGGGCAAGAGCCGAATGTGGCAGTCCGCAGCCATGGTCGAGGAGGAGACTCGCATAATATGTATGCGAGGAGGCAAAGAGTAACGAGCGTGGAGAATGTTGGGGAAGAAAGGGGGAGAACGGGTTTGAGGGTTAGGGTGTATCAGGGCATGCACACCTCGGTAGGATGATGCGCGTAGTCGTCATACACCACACAACGGCCCGTTCGGCCCACCTCCTGTCGACTCCCGCTCACCCCGCCCACGGAACCAGAGTACTTCTCAACACACACGCGCACGCAGGCCTGCCGCCTGGGAGAGCCGCAACTCCCTAAGGATGAGTGACGTGGCATGTGCAGGCCTGCCGTCTGGGAGAGCCGAAACTCCCTAAGGATGAGTGACGTGGCATGCGCCACCGATGTGGTGCGGTACATTGAGTGGGGCGTTTCCCCTCATCCCCCAACAAGATATCCGGCGGAAACGCAGCCAAGAAGTGGCATTGGTGTGTCATCCATAGAGCGTCATCGGTGTGTCATCCATGAAGCGTCATCGGGCGCGCCCTCCATGGAGCGTCATCGGGCGCGCCCTCCATGGAGCGTCATCCGCGCGCCCTCCGTGGAGCGTCATCGGTGCGCCCTCCATGGAGCGTCATCTGTGCGCCCTCCATGGAGCGTCATCTGTGCGCCCTCCATGGAGCGTCATCCGTCATCCGTGCGCCCTCCATGGAGCGTCATCCGTGCGCCCTCCATGGAGCGTCATCTGTGTGTCCTAAATGGAGCGTCATCTACGTGTCATCCATGGAGCGTCATCTGTGTGCTGTTCATGGAGCGTCATCTGTGTGCTGTTCATGGAGTGTCATCTGTATATCCTCCGAGAAGCATCATCTGTGTGTCATCCATGGAGCGTCATCTATGTGCCGTTCATGGGGTGTCATATATGTGTCATCCATGGAGCGTCATCCGTGTGCCCTCCAAGTGCAAACTTCAAAGCAGAGCTATTGGAATCTGCAGTGTCTGCTGATCAGTTTGATGTAAAGCATGACTGTCTAGGCCTTGCACAGTAGTCAGGATGCTCAAACCCTGAAGGAACCCTAAAGAAACCCTATGAAACCCTTAGATCTAGATCTGTAGATCTGCTGAACTAATCGTGGCCGTTGGATCATATGATGACCATCGGCAAGACACAGTGTGTAATAGCTCGCGGCCCATATTCTGATAGTGGGCCGGAGAGTTCATCGGCCCATCGCAGGCGTGTCACTGCAGTCGTTATGAACTCGACAGTGACACGTCAGACTCTAATTAGTGAACTTTCGCTTAGACTGCCCAATCAGTAATGTGACGTTTCAAGCTGCGAACTGCTATATCTTTTGAGAATGAAAGTTTACGCTTGCTTTTTGCAAACTACCCACCGCTGAATTCCAACAGGTTATGGGCCCACTTACGATTTGTAAGTGAGTTCTATTTTGTTTATCACGCAAATTTCCGCTGCGCGTAAGAGAATTCATTATGGTTAAGGGTAAGAGCTATAGTCAAGCGACGACACCGTCACCTCCTGGTGGCGCGCCAGCATCTGAGGAGAAGCCGAGCGAGTCGTCTTTGCGGGATATTGAGATGAGGGGTCAGCAAGAGCAAATCTCGGCGCTTACGGAAATGATGAAGGGCATGAGTGCTCAGCTCTACGAGCTTCGCGGCCTTAGTCAGACAGTTCCCCGCGCCACCGTCCCTGTGGACCAACATCTCAATTCGTTGCCCGCTGGTGGGCAACGTCCTTTACCAAGTCTTCCTGATATGACTAAGGGGCTTTCCGCGGAATCGTACTTTTCTGGCAAGGAAACTGACCAGGAAGGAATTTGGGATGAGTGGCTTGCGAAAATTCGGCCCTCTTTGCGTCACCCTTCTCTGGCGCTACTGCTTTCGGAATCTACTCCGCTCCATATGGTGAGGGGGGATGACTTTTATCTTGAGGAAGCGAATCAGCTGTCTTATGACTTCCTCTGTCGTGTTACCACTGGCACTGCGAACGCTGTCGTTCGCAGCTACGGACAACATTCTGACGGTCACGGGGCCTGGCTTGAGCTATCCAAATTGCGACGCAACACTAGTGTCGTCTACTTCATCAACCAGGTGGATAAGCTGCTTTTACTGCCAAATCGACTTTCGAGACTTGACCCTCCTCTTCCAACGTTTCTGGAATCGAAGGAGACTCTTCGGCGTTTACGCGAGTACTCCATGAACGCGCGCGTTACTCCTCCTGGCAAGCCTCTGTGTATGGAGACAGTTGAGACCATATATTCTGCGATGGCTATTGTACGGCTGCACCCCGACTATATGCTCCTCAAGGCCAAATTCATGCTCGAGTCCCTGCCTACTGCGAGTATGCTGTCTGACCAAGTCACATCTCATTACGACACCATACTCGCCCCGCGCGCTGCTGTGACACACTCTGCCCACGCAGTGAACCACACCGGCGACAATTCTGAATCTGAGGCTGCTGGCAAGGTCCCTTGCTCTATCTGTCACAGACGTGGCCACCCTTCTACAGACTGCTTCATCAAGAACGTCGAGAAGCGGGAGGCGTTCTTCGAGAAGGCTTCCCCCTCTACCAAGGCGGCAATTCTTAAGAAGGTTGCGGACTACGAGAGGCATGGTAAATTACCGAAGCCTGGTGAGCACCTTGGTGCTGCAGCTAGGCAATCTGAGCTTTATCCTGGCCTGGAGGAAAGTGGTGAGGTTCTATTTGCTCTCCGAGAGGCTGGTCAATCTGACTTACACCCTGGTCTGGATGAGACTGGTGAGGACATATATGCTGGCGAGGAGGAGGAGCACTCTGACACTGGTGGGACTTTATTTGCTCTCCGTGAGAGTGGGCAAACTGACTTATACCCTGGCCTGGAGGACACCGGTGAGGCTTTATTTGCTCTCGGTGAGGGTGGGCGATCTGGCTTACACTCTGGCCTGGAGGACACCGGTGAGACTTTCTTTGCTCTCCGTGAGGCTGCATGTCGCTGGAACAATGAGCACACTCTCCCGACTTCGGTGACTTCTGACTTCTCTGATGTCCCCGTGACTCCGTTCCATCTGGTCTTTGGGAGTGACCCTGGTAAATCTGCCTTGGTGGACCCTCCATCCTCTGGACTCGCCCTCTCCAACAACTATTCAGTGCTGGACAGAGTGTTGGCGGTGCCTACTGATGCTACTGCTTGCTGTGCTAAGGTGGCCGGAGGGGTGGTGGATCCTGACCTGCGGCTTGCGCCCCGCTCCACTATGGACAAGAGCGCTGTTCTGGATTGTGGCGCCACCAAGCACATCTTCGACTCTATGAAGGTGTACACCGAGGATGATGATGGTGACCACTTTGGTGACAACTTTGATGACTCCATCCCCGATCTGGACTCGGGCTCCGACTCGCATGAGGATGATGATCCCGAGGCTTGTCAGGTTGGACTATCTGGACATCCTGAGCTTTATCCTGGACTGCGAGTGGATATCTTGACAACCTACCCCGTGATGATCAAATAAGGACTGAAGGGGCACCATCCCCACACAACTGGAGCTGGAGGGGCACCATCCCCGTATCACTGGAGCTGGAGGGGCACCATCCCTAAGACTGGTGTGGCAGACTGAAGGGGCACCATTCCCGAGAACTGGCATTAGCTAGACACTCACCCTTTAGAAGGGGTATTGGAATCTGCAGTGTCTGCTGATCAGTTTGATGTAAAGCATGACTGTCTAGGCCTTGCACAGTAGTCAGGATGCTCAAACCCTGAAGGAACCCTAAAGAAACCCTATGAAACCCTTAGATCTAGATCTGTAGATCTGCTGAACTAATCGTGGCCGCTGGATCATATGATGACCATCGGCAAGACACAGTGTGTAATAGTTCATCGGCCCATCGCAGACGTGTCACTGCAGTCGTTATGAACTCGACAGTGACACGTCATACTCTAATTAGTGAACTTTCACTTAGACTGCCCAATCAGTAATGATTGGGCGCTAAAGTTCGTGGCGTTTCAAGCTGCAAACTGCTATATCTTTTGAGAATGAAAGTTTACGCTTGCTTTTTGCAAACTACCCACCGCTGAATTCCAACAAGAGCTCCACGGAGCACTCGTGTTTCGGAGATTTGACGAGATTACACGGAACCTACTTTCCTGAGCGCCGCTCAACTTGCGGGGCAGCAGAGGGGCGAGCACGGGCAGAGGACAAATCACCTGGAACCTGCGATTCACTCCCTCGAACGTGTGCACCTCTGCCACCGCCCTCATGGCAGCTGCCACCACCGCCTGATTTCCCCCACTCCATCACCATGCCCCTCTCATTCATCCCCGGGGGGGTCAGTCAGGCCGGAGAGCAGGGACGTCAGGGTCATGCCACGTGTCACGGTCCAGCTCCGCAGAAATCGCAGAGTGCGCCGACGAGCTCTCCGGGCGTCGAGGCCCGTAAGGCAGGGGGGACTGACCTGATCGTTAAGACCCGATAGGCGGAGGGGTCCCTTGGGACCAGCACTCTGAATAGCTGCACGCAAGGTGGCAGCGGCAGCGATCACAGCCAGCGTGTTAAGCACGTTATGTACTCCCGGCACCCTCAGCGTCACCCGCCCAACTGGCTGTCCTGCCCTGCAGCATCCCCCAGATCCCCGTTGGAGATTCACTCGCCTGGCTTCCACAGAGGCATCGGCGCTCTGCACTCGATGCTCACAACCGCCCAATCCGCACCATTCCCCCCCTGGCCGGAGCTTACAACCGCCCAATCCGCATCCCTGGGCTACAACCCGCCCAATCCATCATCCCCCCTGGCCGGAGCTTACAACCGCCCAATCCGCATCATTCCCCCCTGGCTGGAGCTTACAACCGCCCAATCCGCATCGGTTCTCCCGGTTGATGCTGAGAAGGGCAGACAAAGAGATACTGGGCGGACGAAGGCGGATACCGCACAACCACGAAGTCGGTGCCGCCCTCCACGTTCGGCGTCAGCATGATGGCGGACCAGTGGTTGCCTTGCTCCAGGCCTGCACCCCCACAAGCCCCCTCCACGAGCTCAAAACACCCAGGCCCCTGAAAGAACCCCTAGATCACTCTTTACCCCATTGCACAGCCCAAAATCCCATTCGCCATCTTCAGGATTCAGACAGGCCCTCCTCCTTCCCCGGACTGACGGCACGGAGAAATGGACCCGTGGGGGTGGTCGCGCCGGCTTGGGGGGCGCTTGGGGGGCGCTCGGAGAGGTGGGGGTGGTCGCGCCGGCTTGGGGGGCACACCGTAAGTGATTACGGAGCGGTCGAGGGCGAGGGCCTCGGTGTCCATGCCGAAGTGCGTGACGAGGGACCGGGCGCCGGCGTCATCGCCGCAAACAAGCAGTGCTCCTCCCGCGCGCACTCGCCGCACGAAGTTGGCAAACGCACCCCGCATCTCTGCATCCGACATGTACATGTCCACGTGGTCCAGCTCCACATTCGTTACAATGGCTAACAACGGGTCGAGCTGCGGGGGTTTCCCAACCCATCCCATGAGCGCCCCACCTCCCCCCACACCTTCGGTCGGAGGGAACAGCAGGGTAAGGCGGCTGCGGGAGGATCCGGTGAGGCATGCACTGCAGGCCACCATCAACCCACCGGAAAATCTTTGGAACACCAGACGTGTTGTGGGTGGACAAGCTCTCTTGAGACCAGGCTTTGGGACAGGATGTGAGATTTTGTTGCTGTGACCACATGCCCACCTTGCCGAAGGCGTCGTCGTACTCGTCAGCCTCCAAAACGAATCGGCCCGAGCTACCAACCACTGCACCAATACCTGCTTAGGAGACCCCAGGGGGGCTCTCAGACACCGCCGAGGATCCTACAAATGCCTCAGAGATGATCGGACCAGGAGCGGTGACAGCTTAAAAGCACCTCGAAATTCGCAGCAGAGCAGGCACCTTCGGGAAAGCAAGGCCGGACAGAGGCAGGAGGGGTAGGGGCGAGCACCTTCTGGAAACTGGGGCACCGGGGCGCCTATCACCGCTGTGATATCGTCGAAGAACGTCTCCCGCAATAACTGGGGAGACACGGGGATTGGGACTCGCTTAGCCCTTATCGCCGTGCCGCGAGCAGAGGGCGCGCAGCAATCGCAGCAGGAGCAGCACGAGGCGGGAGCGGGCGGGCGACAGCTCCGCGCACTCTCGCGGCGCGTGTCATAGGAGCCTGGAGCGTTGTTGCACGCCACAAGCAGCAGCCCACCTGGAACGGACTCGGGAGGGAAGGCGGCGAGCCCAGAGGCGCACCACCGCGAGCATTGCCGACGTGGTGGTTTTCCCGTGAGTGCCCGCAACCGCCACGAGGTCTGCACTCCCACCCAGGCATTACAAGTGCAGATCCACAAGCTAAGTCAGTATGCCGGGCTTGGAGTCACGAGGTCTGCACTCCCACCCAGGCAATACAAGTGCAGATCCACAAGCTAAGTCAGTATGCCGGGCTTGGAGTCTGCACTCCCACCCAGTGCAGATCCACAAGCTAAGTCAGTATGTCGGTCTGCACTCCCACCCAGGCATTACAAGTGCAGATCCACAAGCTAAGCCAGTATGCCGGGCTTGGAGTCTGCACTCCCACCCAGGCATTACAGGTGCAGATCCACAAGCTAAGTCAGTATGCCGGGCTTGGAGTCAGTCCCTGGTGAGTTGCCTGTACTGAAAAGTGTCGCCAGAGGTCGCCTCCCTCAGGGGGCACCCTGCTCGAAGCAAGGTGTGGTGCATGGGGGCCCCGCCGATAAGTGGAGAGCAAAGCATCGCGGGGCTCACCGGTGTCCCTTGTGACCTGCGCCAGCCACTCGCCGCGCTTGAATATGGAGACACCTGGCAGTGCCCATGCGCAACTTCAGATCGACCCGTGAGCGGCGCCTCACCAGCAGTGGTCAGTTTAAAGTTAGGGCACCTTTAGAAGTGGCGGCTTCCACTTCAGGATTGCCTTCACGGATAGCGCTGGAGACCACAACCGCGCTAAGTGTCCCTGTCCCGCCCCTTCACCAACTCAGTCAAAACAGTGAGGGGAGGCCGCCGGTCTCACGGTTCGCCCAGGGATCATACATCGTCGGCCAAGGGAAACACGCGACGCTGGGAGGATGAGCAGGTCCAGAAGGGGGACCTCGAGATGGCAAGGCAGCGCCACAGCAACTAAACGTCCCAAGGTCGAGAAGGGAGAGGCAGCGCCACACGACCTGTTCCCAAGTTGTCCGCAGAATGACCGATATTCACCACTGCACCCTGTCACAACCACGTGGATATCAGGGGGAGAGGGACATGATTCGAGAAGCGAGAGAGACACAGCTAGGCAAATCGAACGGGAACAACCAGTGGGCCGGCAGCCGGGCTGGATTCGTGAACACAGTGCCCGCGTTCCAGCGAGCAGACCACTGAGTCACACGCGGATATGCCCTTGCCACTATTGGGAGGAGGGACTTGAAGGGTAGTGCACACCGCGTCGCGTACTGCTTGTGTAACCGCGCTATCGGAGACGTCGGAACCGGATACCCGCCAGCCCTGAGGACATCGTTGCCAGATTACAGCGTCAGAGCGGAACATAAGGTAGCAAGCGGCATTTCTCGGAAGACCAAAGGGTGAGCTTGGAACCGAATTTGGAAACCATTCTTCTGAATCCCAAGAAAAGGAGTACATTTCAGAAGGCACAGCGGCAGCACAGCCAGCGAGCTTCAAAAGAAGGCGGTTTCGCGCCTGTTCAAGGGCAACGTGCGCGAGGGCCGAGAGCCCCGCGCCTCCGATTCCGATGAAGTGGACAGAGGGCCTCTCCGAATCAACTGCTTCAAAGTCCGCAGGGGACCCAGGCTGTTGTTTTGTCGAAGACTCCGGCGCATCAAGCTTGTCGAAAGCGGCCTGCTGGGGGTCGCCGAAACGGAACAGAAGGCTGCCATCCTTCAACTCTGCGATCACGCAACCCTCGTGAAACCCTTTCAAAAGCTGCACGCGGACAATCGGTTTTCCGCCTGAAGTTTATGATCTGCGCCTGCTAAGAATTCGAACTCGCAACGCGCCTGTGTAGGGAAGGTTCCGAGGGTTGTCCACCCTGCTCAGTGAGCTCTTGCAGCTGACGCGATTGGGCGGTTTGTACACAGAAACATTTCTATGAGTGGACCTCCAGTTAATATTCTTCCCAGCGCGAAGAAGATTCGGGGAAAACGTCGCTTTGCCCTGCAGCATTCTTGAGGTTCGAGCAGCAATATGTTTTGGCGCGTAAAGGGGTGAAAACGCGTAGGAAGGCCTTTGAAATTCAGAGATTCAGCGACTCGGAAACTTAATTATTTCGTTGAGAAACTCCCACTGCGACTCTTATGGTATTCTTCCGTGTCCTTTTGGATACTGGTCTTCACAAGCGCGCGTTGCCACCGGCACGTTTGTCGCTGTTCCAGATCTGATACAAAACGTTGTATATGATCTGGGGTCCTGAACAACAGTGCAGAGAACAACACCAAAATATCGGGTCAAATCTGAATATTCAAGTTTAATCTTAGAAAGTGCAAGAGAAGTCGTGTTCGTCAGCGCAGCGGTCCAAATTTTATTCGCAGGATTCCGATGAATTTGGCCAAGTTGAAGTTCGAGTTGTTTCAACCAGTGAGCAGTGTTCAACCTGCCTGTTCAACAAGATTCAACCAGATTCAAGACCCAGTGGAAAATCCACCTGGCGTGAGCGGATTTTCCCGGCTGGATGGAATGTTGGTCATGTCAGGTCAGGTCAGAATCGGAATGAGTGCATCTCAAGCGTCAAGGGTTCTCAACAGTCGAGAGGCACGAAGATGGTGGCATCTGCATCGAGCATGCGTGCCGATGAAATAAATATCATATGGAACGGGTTTTAGGGAGTTTTGAAACGCCAAACGGAAGCTCAAGATTCGCAGATTCGAGGGGGCAATTTGAGATATTTCTGACTACACATGAGACATCGGGATGAGACATGACACATCATCGCATCGTCATAGATAATTATTAATTTATTACGGATGTCCTTCAGTCAATTTCTCCTCAAAGCGCCCGCTCCACCTAATTCGTTGTGAAGCGTGAAGTCCGTGACACATCCAATATCACTGGCCGTCCGATGCCGTTAGATTTGCTGTGCTTGTAACCTTATACGAAAAGGATGGAACGATTCACCGCTTGCCCCAGGATTAGGCAGTGATTAGGCGGATTTGAAATGCATTCTCATGCATCGGATCGACACAGTCATCGAGCATCTTGAAGTTAGTAAGCTCAGTGAGCACATCTGTTACCAGCAGCCGTCAGATGTTACTTGCGTTGGTGTCAGCTGTCAGGTTGTGCAATTTTGAAATTAATATTTCCTAGAGACAAGAGAGCTCAACAGCTCATCCTCAATTGGAATTCCTCATCGCCAATAGCAATTCGTCAATCGTCATGAACTTGAAGATGAACATCTTGATCTTGAGTTCTTGACACCGACTGTATAAATAACGAATTGCATCCCTGAAGCCTGATTTCCCTGTTGACTTTATTATTATATGAACATCACTATGACTATCATATCATATCACTAGGGCCCGAGCCCGAGCCCTGTGACTGTATCGCAAGGGGTATAAACAAGGAGTATTTGCTGCATCGTGTTTCGTGTATGGCTCTATCCTAACCTATCATCCTATGAGAATGACAGAATCGAGAATGGAGAATCGGAAAATCGGTCTCCGCTCGGGCTCTCCGCAGAGTCAGCATAATCTAACGATCATAATTGTGTATGAACGTATGAACCATGGATACCATACTGATACAGAACAGTGACACCATTTCAATGTACAGTATGAATGTTTTCCGATTCTGCATTCTGCATTCTCTTCTGTCATACCAGATACCAGGTGACAACGTGACATGCACATCTTCGCTTGCGCTTACGCTTGCGCTTGTCCGGTTCTGTCATACCGATACCCATACAGCAGGCCCGGCCGCGGCCCATACAGTACCGTCCTGTCCGCTAGAGCTGCCCAACTTAAACTGGTCCGCTTATTTTTAACAGTGGCAATTTTCGGAATCCGACAGTCCATATACGATTCCAGAGATCAAAATGCGATACATTCCTTTGTTGCTCCCCAGGAATCTCTTCGGACCTTCCGATGTTCCCGATCTGAAAACATTGGACGGCTCAACTTTAGTTGGGCACCCCTACTGTCCGCTCGCGGATCGCGTCGCGTGTAGCGTCGATCCAGACCACTTACCACATGACACGACAGACCTGTGACCTGCCGATGCCCTGCCGATCCCCTGCCGATGCCGCGTGCGTTGGGAACGGACCGGAACTCCGGCGCGGGAGAGCTCAGCTCACGACGGAGCGGCATCCGGATCGGCATCGGCACAAAACAATAGCAGAAAAAATATTTATGAGATAAGATTCATTGCCTCTGTCTGAGCACTCTGAAAGTCCAGGGAGGGTTTCTCCGGCATATCATCACAGCCATAGCAGCGATCACGTATGTTTGCTCATCGGGGCTCAAGATCCACTCTGTAGTCGTGGAAGGAACGTTGCCGAACGTATGCCTCCTCCGCGAGGCACCAGCTTTTGTGTATGTTATGAGATTGGATACGATTCACGATAAGTGTAGCTTCGTGAGGGCGTGCTGTGTTTTGCACGTACGAATCTAGCAACCGAACGAAGGAGGCGACGATATTCTTAACTATGCGTAGAGCGCGAGACTGCTCACCAATTGCGCTCCTCCGCCACAACTCTCTGAAGCTTGAGGTTTACGAAACAAGTTGGGCACTTACTCAATATGCCTCACAAAGCGTTCGTTCAGGAAAGGATGCTCAGCAGCCGCAGTGCTGGAGGATAATCAACCGCGGAGTGGCCTGGATCCAAGGTCGTAGTGCTCTTCCGCAAAAGTGGCTCTCGAGCAGTGACGAGTGGGAGCAGGCTCTTCAGCTTCAGGAACCTGTCACGACGTCCAGCCGTCATCTACCAGGGGTAAGCCGACTAGCCGTTTCAGCTCCGAAACTTAGGCATGCTTACCACCCGCGGCAAGCCTGCTTACCTACACGTACTTTCGAAACGAGGACACTTTTCGTGCTTTTGAGCTCCGAATCGTCCACGTATGTTTGGCAGAGCTCTTGCTACAACCCAATTTCTGTGAATACACGGCCACTGTTTGATGTGTAAGATTTATCCATCTTAGGCCCCTTAGGTGTATGCTCTTCTTGAGAGTTGTGGTGTGATCGTGTCCTGCCACGCCTGTCGGGGTCGCAGGTTGGCCGGTGTGAAGTATTGACCGTCGCGGCGTCTACAGCGGAGGGAGGATCCCCTGTGTTTACAGACGCGTTCTTGGAATTCGCAATTCCCGACGACTATCCTTTCCTGATGTGGAAGACCACTTTCGTGGGTCCAAAGGTGTCGCTGCTGCAGCGCCGCGTCCTCCTGTCACTTCGGCGGAGCTTTCTCCTGCCATCTGCTGCTTTCTGAAAGATGCTGCTTTCTGCCAGCTTACAGTTCACTCAGTTCTGTAAGCTCTTCTCACTTGAGCGCCTTCTGACGCAGCGCGACGTTCTGCTAGACGATGTCACGGTCCTGGACGCTTACGTCACCTCCTCGGAAGACGCCTTCGAGAACTTCAGCGCGGCGCTGTTCCTCGGGGTGCGAAAGTTCGCTCCACGTGTGGCCATCGCCTCAGCGATCGCCTTCCTCACCACGAGCCTCATTTCGCATCTGCTTCGGCAGCCGCGCTTCCATGACCCCGCCTTCCACCTCTGCCAGCCGCCCTCCGGCGGGGAGCCGCACCGGTTGTGCCACCTGCCCACCTGGGGCGCACTGGCCGCCTTTGCTCTCGAGCTCGGAACAGTTCTCGCCAAACTGATCGCGCACTATCACGAGCACCTTGAGAATTGCTTCCAAGTCTGCGGCGCCCTCGCTGTACTCGCACTGCTTCTCTGCAGATGGATCGAGTCAGCCGATCGTAACACTGCCTTCGCGGTGCTCGCGCGCCGCGTAATTGTGTTCAACTTCTCCCTCATGCTATGTCTCTACCTCCTCGTGAACCTCTCCCTGCCGGCGTCGATCTCCCCCTCGGAACTCCTAGACTGCCGAGAGTCCACCATGGGTGCCATCGCTGCCTTAAGCGTTCCCCTCTGCGCCGCGCTCACCGAGTGGCACGCCACGCTTCCCTACCACACCGCTGCAGTGACCACCATCGCCGCCGCAGCCGTCCTCCCTGCGGCCTTCCTGGCGTCGCATCCTGTCGGCAGTTTGAGGCGGCGGATACTGAAGTGGCTCATCGCTTCCGCGCTTCTCGCGGCGCTCTGCATTGAAGGGTATGTCCACGTGGCAATGGACCTGGTGGAGAGGGAGGCCGTGTCTCGGAGTGCCAAGGACAGTGTCATGGCGGCGGCGCTGCGGGTGCACCTGTGGGACAAAGTCGTGTCTCCGATTTGGAACGTACTGATGGACCATCGCAGCTCACTCGCCTCCCCTGTGCCGCTATTGGCCGGTGCTGCGTTGCTGGCATTCAGTACCTTGCTCGTGCGGCTGGCGTCTGGGCGCTACAACTGCGGGGTAGCACAGCGGGCACTGCGGGATGCAGCGCAGCGTGTTGCAGTCGGGGTGGGAATCGCGGCCCTGGGGGCTCTCGCGGGGTTCGAGATGGTGCGGCACCTCACGCACCTCTCCAGACGTCCCTCGCAGATCCTGCTGCAGCTGGGCGTGTCTGGCGCTGCAGTAGCGGCGGCGGCGGCTGTCTTCTGCTGGCGGCAGTGGAGCTCCTCACGACCGGGTGCTGTGCGGCGGCGGGTGCGTGCCCTCCCCTCCCCCTCCGCCGCCCTTGCACTGCCCTCACAAAGCTGCAAAAGTGTGAGAAGCCCTGTCGCCATGCGCGAAGTGAAATTGTGTGTGTACACGTGACACGTCTCCCTTGTAACGCCCCCTGAAACCGGTTGCACCCATGCGTGAGAAGCCTCCTTGCAGTGCCCTACATTACCTACCGGCCATGAGCATGTGAGAGGCCCTGTTGTAGCACCCTAAATGGTGGCAGACTTGTGTGATGGCGTCAATCAGTGGTGCCGGACGCATGAGAAGCGCTGCAGGGGTGCCCTAGATCCGCGAGGATAGGCGTAGAAGACCCCCCTTGTGATACCTCAAAAGATAGTGGGAGGGCGCATGACAACCTTCCTCGTGATGCCCTGCTTGATGAGAGATGGCGGGTGCTTGAGGATCGCTGTCGTGATGCCTTGTAGGTATTCGGTCCACGGCTCCCTCATAGTCAGGCATGCGCGGCTCACGTTGCGGCTCGGCGGATGGCCACTGCGTATATATATATATATATATATCCTAACGCAGCCCATGGAGCTGCAGCCTGTCGAGGTGCCTAGATGAGTGCATTCACTGCCCCAAAAGTGGGGGGAGGGAGGGGACTGGGGGGTGGATGGCAGGGTCTAGTGGTGCAGGCGCTGGGCTGGGTGGCAGGCGCGCTCCTATCCCTGCTGGCGGCAGGCTCAGCGTTGGATCAGGACGGGGTGCGCGGCTGGCTGGAGGGTCTGCTTGGCAGCAGCTCGGCAGCTGTCTTGTGGGACCTCGAAGCTAAGGCGCGCGTGATGCTGGTAGCGCGCGAGCTCTGGCTACTCCAGCTGCTGCACCCCGGGGCGGGCGATGGCGCAGCGGGATCCGAGGCCATCGAGCTCGCCAGGTCTCTCGAGGAAGCCGCCGTGGTGCAGGTGCCTCGGCGCCCCGTGGATGTCCCTGGCGCCTGACCTGTTGCTAGCTGCGAGCCACGCTGGCGCCTGACCTGTTGCTAGCTGCGAGCCACGCTGGCGCCTGACCTGGTGCTTGCTGCGAGCCACGCTGGCGCCTGACCTGTTGCTTGCTGCGCCATGCTGGCGCCTGACCTGTTGCTTGCTGCGAGCCACGCTGGCGCCTGACCTGTTGCTTGCTGCGAGCCACGCTGTCGCCTGACCTGTTGCTTGCTGCGAGCCACGCTGGCGCCTGACCTGTTGCTTGCTGCGAGCCACGCTGGCGCTGTGCTGCGCCGTGCCTGCTGATGTGGCGCTGTGCTGCGCCATGCCTGCGCCTGCCCTCGCCTTCCTTGATCGGAGGCGCTGCCCCGCGTGCAGCGCGCCAGGGACGCCGCTCATTCGCCGTTCTGTGGCCCTCCCGCATCCGCACAGATCTGCATGCTGGCCATGCCTGCTGACGTGGCTGGTGACGTGGCAGATCTGCATGCTGGCCATGCTCGCCAGCCTGCTGACGTGGCTGGTGGTGGAGCTTCAAGAAGGCGCGGAGCGCGTTCACGCCCGTCGCTTCTACGTCAACGGCTGGCAGAGCTGGGGATTCACAGGTGAGTGCCTGCGCAGAGCGGCCGCCCCGGGACTTGGGGCTGGCCTCGGCGCTGTGGTGCACGCGGGGTCCCTGGGGCTGGCCTCGGCGCTGTGGCGCGCGCGCGGGGTCCCTGGGGCTGGCCTCGGCGCTGTGTCTGCGCGCGGGGTCCCTGGGGCTGGCCCCGTTGTGGTGCCGCTGGTCCTGGGGCTGGCCTCCTGGGCGCTGTGGTGCGCTGGGTCCCTGGGGCTGGCCTCGCGCCTGCATGCCGCTGGGTCCTGGGGCTGGCCTGGCGCTTGTGGTGCGCGCTGCGCGGGGTCCCTGGGGCTGGCCTCGCGCTGTGGCGGGGTCCCTGGGGCTGGCCTCGGCGCTGTGGCGCCGCTGTAAGGTCCCCGGGGCTGGCCTCGGCGCTGTGGCGGGGTCCCTGGGGCTGGCCCTCTCGGCGCCTGTGGCGCGCGTCAAGTCCCTGGGGCTGGCCTCGGCGCTGTGGCGCGCGCGCGGGGTCCCTGGGGCTGGACTCGGCGCTGTGTCTGCGCGCGGGGTCCCTGGGGCTGGCCTCGGCGCTGTGGCGCTGTGGCGGGGTCCCTGGGGCTGGCCTCGGCGCTGCGGCGCTGTGGCGGGGTCCCTGGGGCTGGCCTCGGCGCTTTGGCGTGCGCGCGGGGTCCCTGGGGCTGGCCTCGGCGCTGTGGTGCGCGCGCGCGGGGTCCCTGGGGCTGGCCTCGGCGCTGTGGTGCGCGCGGGGTCCCTGGGGCTGGCCTCGGCGCTGTGAAGTGCCAAGGTCCCTGGAGCTGGCCTCGAAGGCGCTGTAGTCTGCGCCGGTCCCTGGGGCTGGCCTCGGCGCTGTGGCGCGCGCGGGGTCCCTGGGGCTGGCC
>LGRX02007417.1:0-10519 GCA_001247695.2 Cymbomonas tetramitiformis | reverse complement strand
TGCCTATACAGATTCCAGCACACCACCCCAGCACTGTGGGTGGTGACTGTCTAGGAGAGTCAGAATGTTAAGATAAGTTAGGGTGGAAGCTAGGGTGACAAACCTAACTGCTAATTCAACTGTGCAATTCTGATACACAAATTGAAACCCTCTAGCCGGCACAAGTGCAGAAACATACAGGCATATAGGTCCTGCCAAACTACTGAAAGGCACCGTGTCAGCAAGTCAGATTGAAGAGTTCAAAGTTGTCAAAGCAAAAGCATAAACCAGATTGAAGACCGTGTTGAGGTCAAAGTACATCTCAGCACACCACCATGAAAGTGGTGTACTGCCAGAACCAGAAACATAACTACTCGGGGTCAATGGCCAGAGGAGCACCGTCACCACAACGAGCACTGTAGTAGTCCACAGTAGCACGGCGGAGTAACACAGGGCTGCCAAAGTGCAAGGTGTCGGCCACTGAGAAATCATTCGCCAGAGAATTTGACGGAGTCGGTGTTGTTGATTCGTCGATCACGGGAGGCTGCACCGCACCGGGGTGCTGCCAAGTACTGCCCGAAGGTGGCGCCTCGTCATCCGAAGACGATGCCGGCGACAACGGAGGACCGCCCTCAAATAAGATGCCAGGCGGCGGCGGCCCGGGATGCCACGGCACCGGAGCCATATAGAGGCCCTGCCGCCTCTGTACCCGCCGGTGTAGACGAGGCGGGATGGCACATGGCACCGTGTCAAGCGGTGACTCCTCACTCCTGCACAGCACAGGCTGCCAAGCAGCCCGACCCGATACCTGCACAGGGTCGATGTCGTTGGCCACCGTATAGGTGGCAGCTCCCACTCCCACGACAGAAATCAAGAGAATGAAAGAGAGAAGGAAGGGCATCCCCCATAAGCCCGCGTGGGCGGGGAAGCCCCACGGAGGCTTTCCACAGCCGTAGCTGTGGGGAGCACCCTCACGCCAATCCTCCAGAGCACCACCAGAGTGAGGTGCTCGGGCTGCGGGCGTCGACGAGTGATTTGCCGAGATGGCCGAGGCCCGCGGCTTCACGACGAAGCCGCCGTCAGCGAGGTCCTCGTAATCGTCCGTGTCGTACCCCGTGAGATCAACCTGTCCGATGGCGGCGTGGTTCACGGTCTGAACGAACCCAGCGAACTCACCGTCCGCGTCCGCTGTGGTGGTCACCCGCGCCGATTGAAGTGGCGCGGGCTTCACATCTTCTCCCTGCGAGACAGGCATAGCAGGGGCCGGCACGGCGGATGCCGATGCCGCCGCACCACCTGCCGGAACCTGCTCCTCCGGCGTGGCCACCGCTGCGGCGGGACCGCACACCAGAGCCGAAGCCTCCTGCCCGATGCCGGCAGGAGGCGGGAAAGACGCATGAGTGTAATGCACCTGCGGGTTGGCCGCGGAGTGAACCTCCGCGGCAAGATCGTCGAGACGGCGGAGAATGTCATCTCCCTCGGAAGCTGGCTGCTGCTCCACGGTGAAGCCGTAGGCGGACACGTCGATGCCGCCGACCGCTCCCGCACAAAGCACAGCGGGCGGCCCGTACGCGGCTGCCGCACGCGCGAAGGACTCCGCCCCGTCATCCGCCGCCTGCTGGAACAACGCACACATGGCGAGTGCGTGCACCCCCTCTGCGTCCTCCTCGTCGATGGGAACGCAAAATGCCGCGGCAGAGGTGGGCGGGTGTTGGCGCCCGCCCAACGGGCAGTCGCGGTAAAAGTGATACGCCTCACCTTTTCCCGCCTTCTTGCACCTACCGCAGAACGGCTTGGCCCGCTGATCGTCGCGGTCGAATCCCACCGGTGGGGCCTTGTGGGTCCCCACACGGAATCCTCGCGGCTGCTGCCCCCGCTGCTGCTGCTGCCGCTGCTGCACCCGCTCCCGTTGTTGCCGCACAACCGGAGCGGCCTCACCTTGCTGCCGTTGTACGAGCTCCTGCAGCTCCGTGATCTTCCGCAGCAGTGCGTCGTACTCGCTGCTAGACAGGTGCGCGGAGATGCCGTCCGCGCCAGAAGCCGTCTTCCCCCCGCCCGTCTGTGCCCAAGCCTGGTAGATCTCCACAACCATGGAACGGAGCGAAACTAGCGACACATGAGCCAAGTCAGCGGTCATGGGATAGCGGACCTTCACCGCAGCGTAGAAGGTCGGGTCGAGGCGGGTGTAGAGGCTCAATTTTCTGGTAGCCTCCGTCGGTGTCCAGTCAGACGCCCTGTTATCCCGCACCAAACGCTGTTCCTTAGCCAAGATCGGCTGCGGGTCAACGTTTGCGGGATAACGTAACGCGGCGTGCTCCTCCTGCTGCGACTCCCGTAGTGCCACCGGCACACAGCCCTTGATCACGTCGATGAGAGCTCGCCGTCCATCTCGGTCAGTCGAAGAATCCGTACCAGTGAGCCAGACGAACGCGTTGCTGTGCTTCTCAATCACCAGGGCAAGAACGTCGTAGAGAAGCCCATTCACCCTGTTGACCACGGGTGCCAGAGGGTCGTCGAGGTCAAAGGCACGCAGCTCCAGACCAGCCGACTGAAACTCCGCACGCAGCTGCACCACCAGGTCGGACAGAAGGCCAGCGTCGTCCGTACCGCGAAAATGATGTTTCTTGTCACCAAGAATATCCTCACGGATACTCTTGGCCCAAGCCCGATGGAGACGCGCTTTGTGGATCTCGTCCACCAACTTGGATTGCTCCTGCAAGTAACGTCTGACGGCCACGTCCGCGTCTTCGTTCGATGCAGGGTTGGGGGTAGGAACTGAAGGCGTAGCTGCCGTCGGCGTGTTCCGTACCCCGTCGATCAACCTCAGAGAGGCGTCGATGTCGCTGTCCCTCGTGAGGGACTTCTTGGATCTCGTTGTGATTCCCATCTCTAGATAAGCCTGAGGGGAGGCGGTACGCTGCAGCACGTTTGGGTAGGGCCGCGGAGAAAATGCGACGTCACGGACACGGAACGAGCGGTCGGGCCATGCTAGCGAGGGGCGAAGGAAGATGTCGTCGAAGTCAAAGGTGCCAAGGTCACCAGCCCAAAACACGGCAGCAGGCGGGATCAGAGCGAGCAGAGAACCGCGAATAGTGAACATTGCGACGACGAAACCCAATCCAAGCCGGCACCCCATAGCTGCGGCTCAAGTCGCTCACCGCAAGCCGCTCATCTCAAAGTCTCCACTAATGCCCAAACGTGCAAACGCGCACCACCTCTCCGAGCGGCCGTTTAGCCAATCATGGCCAAACTAGCAAGTGGAATAAAGCGTGGATGGGGCCACGACCTACCGGAATATCCTAGTTCACTAGATATCAGAGGGTCCCGAACTGTGTGGATAAACTGTGATAAGATAATAAACCCTAAGCTAGATATACCCGGAACGGTCTCGCAACGGTCTCGGATACTAGCCTACCTGTGACACAGCGTGTGTCACAGCACGAACCTATAGATCAGTCAGCGGTCCAGTGTTGGTCCTAGGGGTCTGTCATAGGGGCCTGCACCGGGACTCCCAGTCAGGGCTGCCTATACAGATTCCAGCAATTTGTGTTTTTTTTTGTACTTAACGTGCGTATGTGAGTCGCGCGACCTGCTTTGGTGTCCATTAACGCTCTTCCAAACTCCTTGTGCGCTTCGGACATTTTGCAACGCTTCTTCTACGCTTCCCACGCCCTTCCTTGTCACATCGCGTGCTCATAAATAGCTTCAAATATCTTCATTTACCCTTACCCATGCTTTCTTCCCTTCCAAGTCTTCGCATGAGCGCGAAGATCTATTCCTCTCCTCTCTCCTTGCGCTTCGGACATTTTGCATCCTTGCTCTACCCTTTACACGCTCTTCCTTTGCGCATCTCGTGCTCATAATTTGCTTTTTATTTCCTCTTTCATCCTTATTCTCCCTCCCTTGCCTCCCAAGTCTTGGCATGAGCGCGAAGAGCTCTTTCTCTACTACTGGAATATCCTAGCGGAGAGGAGCTAAGAGAGTGGAGCGGCGAGGGGCACTCGAAGATGTCGTCTAAGTCGAAGGTGTCGCGAACACCAGCCCAGAAAACAGTAACCAGCAGGGCCAGTGCCGGTGCAAAACTGGATCCGAACATTGCCAAGACTAGTCCGTAACGAGGCGCGGTCCCCATGGCCGCCACTCCCAATCGCTTACCGCAAACAATTCATACCATAATTCCTAGTCGCACCCAAACGCGCATGCGCGCACCACCTCTCCAAGCGGCCGTTTAGCCAATCATGGCCAAATCAGCAAGTGGAATAAAAGCGTGGATGGGGCCACGCCCTACTGGAATATCCTAGTTCACTAGATATCAGAAACTCCCGAACCGTGTGGATAAACTCCTAAGATAAATAAACCCTAAGCTAGATATACCCGGAACGGTCTCGGACGGTTTCGGAGTCTAGCCTACCTGTGACACAGCGTGTGTCACAGCACGAACCTATAGATCAGTCAGCAGTCCAGTGTTGGTCCTAGGAGTCTGTCATAGGGGCCTGACCGGGACTCCCAGTCAGGGCTGCCTATACAAATTTCAGCATCTACTCTCTCCTAGCGCTTCGGACATTTTGCATTCTTGCTCCACGCATCCCACGCCCTTCCTTGTCACATCTCGTGCTCAAAACCTGTTTTCTCTTTGCTATTTTGTCAGGGTTATGACCGATGACATATGTGTCATACATGTCATACCTGTCATACATGTCATACCATGTCATGTCATGTCATGTCATATATTATCATGACAGTCGGTCATGTCATATATTATTATGACAGTCGACAGTATGGTCGATCATGACTGTACAGGTCGAGTCGCGTCATACATTTATGACAGTCGTCAGTACGGTCGACGATGACTGTACATGTCGCCAGATGATTATGTCATATCATCAGGCATCCCTGTCATCGAGAGTTCGTATGATTGAACTCGAAGATGGCAAAGTAAAGATACATCTTGGAAACAAACCAAGAACCATCTTTAGCTTTCAGCATGCGCAGAACTCGCATGTGCAGCATGAACGAACTAGTCGTTACTACCATGCTGGTCGTTCAACCTACGTCTCGGGTTCACAACCCAATGGCGGTACCATCTAAGATGATGGGTGACGTAGGTATAAAAGTGAGGAAGCGTTGTGCTTCAGCAGATCCTCTTACAGAGACTGCACTCACAAACCCGCTCATCCGTACACTCGCATTGCTGTCCAACTTTGCAGTGTTTCTTTTGTATATTGATAATATATTCACGGCGCTTGTATCTACAGCCGTATCAGTGGTATTCTAAAAGTCGTCAAGGCACGATACTCGAGAACCCAAGTGGGTGCAGTGATAGACATAGCATATTTAATATTGTTCGCAGGTTGCAGGAGGCGCACATACGATAGCGCTCGCATAAAATTGAATATCTGCAGCCCGAATAATATACGTTCGCATACATACCGTCGAATATCTGCACATACACGACAGCTTTCGCTTCATACATCGTCAGCGATCAGCGGAGTTGTGCAATAAAATTATCGGCGCGACATAAATCGCATTCAGCATAATTATTCTGAGACGAGGTGTGCGCACAACATATGTATGCTGTCAAAAATCGCAGGGTATGGTACGATGTGCGAGAATTAAGTGCGCATATGAAAAATGAGCGTCAGCGCACATAATCTCACCAACTGCGACAAAGATGCACATAATCTCATCATCAGTGGCAGCGACATTCGCAATTGTACCGCGCGACCCGTACAGTATACATAAAGATGTGCGATAATCATATTTTGTACAGTGCGACGCATGCATCAGTATGCAGATTGGCTGCGACATACACAATTCGTATCACGCGCATACATAGTGTGTAAAATCTCGATGTTCGTACAATATCGCACCAAGTGGGCGCATACAGCGACAGATCGACGCATGATAAAATGAGGCCCAACAATACACACACATGCTGCGCAGAGATAGTGTGTGCGACACCATCATCATTATACCTTTCATGATTTCATAAAATGCGAGGAATGCTCGATTTTAGCACGTACAGTTTTAATGTGTCTACATGCAGTGAGAAGCACACATGTGTACTCGCGATGAAATCATATGCAGAACGATTGTATATATGCAGGAATGCTAAGAGCACATGATCGCTATGCTGTGGATACATACTGCTGTGAATGCCTTATTATCATACTGCAGCAGATTCCAATGTTCTGATGACCACACAAATACTTTTGATCATCAGCATTATATTTATCAGCAGCACAATGATCTGTGCACAATATGTGTGTGCAGATCAGCACACACACACATACACTCATTTCACTTACAGCAATCATTAATACACAGTGCATATACTTCTATATCATGCACACATCTTATGCTGAATGATTGCAATGTTGTAAATGTTACATACTTTATTATACTGTACAGCTTGATCACGATAACAGCTGTAGTACATAGAGCATAAGCACATTGCAGTGAATGCTATTCTATATTCGAATCCATGTTGCAAAGGGTGCCTGACAGTAATCACAACACCATAATTAGTTTGTCGTGTCCTGGTGGAGCCGAGATGCTCTCCAGGTAACATGTACATTCTATGGTGGATTACTTGAAGGAATGCTCACCTGAGCTTCATGTAAAATCTATCAGCAACTCATCACGTAATGAGATTATCATGGAATTACAACAATCCCTAAACTATATATATCATGTTAGATGTAATCAGTACGTGGTATGCTGACAATCTGCATGATAGGTTGTTAGGATATTGTGATATCCATAAAGATCTTGCAAAGTGTGTGTAAGTAAACACACACACACACACTAGTACTAATCAGCAGTACTATACACTGCACAAACACTAGCATTCATTATACATGTTGACAATACACTGACTCCAAGTGTAATGATCAAGTATTGTATCAATACATAATACATAGATCCCACTTCCAAACACATGTGCGTGGAAGTGTCAGTGATGGCGATACATAAGGGAGCAGGATAAGACAAGATGCTGTAGGGCTGGATGGAGTTATCTCCAGACCCGAAGGCAAGATACTGCACCCATTAAACAGCTGGTAACTGTTGGGTGCAGTCCACTCGTCATTCCACACACTATCGCTGGAGCAACATCAATATCTACATTGCATTCTGACAGTTGATACAGATGATCACTTCACATGCATGTACCAACTCAGATCAGCAACCATACATGAATTGACAAAAGGTGGTTGTGGACGTACATACACACAAACATTGTGTTGTGTAAAAACTGCTCAGATTATATCTAGCAGTGTCCAGATGTATTTGAACATAGAGATATCACTTGATATACTCGTTGTATACATCCAAATATATCTTAGGATCTGACACAACTGTGAATTCATTTACAGTTGATATATCTTAAATATCACCAGAGAGTGCATTTGCTTCCATGGGTTTCAATCAGTAAAACCCAGAAATGTGATCAACCTCAGATGTTGATATGCAGAATAATTCACTTTTATGCCATGAAATTTGTCATGTGCAAAGGTGAAGTGATTTGCAGTGCTTCTGTACTTTGCAGTCCACACACACACAGAGATATGTATATATATATACATATAGCCAAAAACGGCCAAAATGGGTAAAATCCGTTTGCGATAGATTTGAAAATTGAAAATCGGACCCTATTTTATTTGATAATATGATTTTATACCTATTGAGGTATGAGAAAATCATAATGACAATAGTCATACCTCGTGTAACACCCTAGATATTAGGTGTGTAATATATAGGGGTGAACATATTGGCTGTAACGAGAAATCGGTCAAAATACAATACGTGTAATCTTTTGCAAATTCGGGATTGATTTTTTTTGCTATAATGGATATTTATCTATCAAATAACAATCCCTGAAAGACATAACACGTGTAACACCCTGTAACACCCTAATATTTGAATGTGTGTGTCAGGGGTGTAACGTACCCTCTGAAAATCACTTAACATTCACTTAGGTATTGAATGCAGTTTTGCTTAAAAATCTTTGCAAAAACGTTATACTGCTTATTTTTTACCTGTATTAGGGTTACTGATATCATGTAACACCCTAATCATATTATTGGGTGAAAGGGCCACTGTAACCAGATATGCCCTAAATGCCACCTATTTATTGGATACACTTTGTGTTTGGCAGATATATGTCATGCTGTTTTCGATGCAGACATGATTATATGTCGGGCAACAACCCAAGAACTGTTGGGCAACAACCCTAAAACTGTATGAGCTGCTTCCTATAAGGACTGCAAGCTATAAGCTATAAGCTATAAAGTATATAAACAACTGACTGCCTATGTATTCACACTTCCTCAAGGGGGGAAGAAGGTGGATAGGATTCACACATATCCATTTCATATTCCGATCTGGTTATTTCTGATGGATTGCTTTTGATAAAATCACTGCATCCACAAATAACGTTGAAATCTGTACAACGTTAAATCCACCATCACTAATAAAGTGTAAACTCGGATGGGAAACTATATCCCAATGACTATAAGTTGACTCTTGCTCAGCATTTACATTCTCGAGTAAGTTTGGAATGCTGAACTATATACATAACATATAACCTGATACCATGCTTAATTGCATTTCCTGGATCAGAAGATGATAGTTATATAATGTATATATATATATATATATATATATATCACAGGGTCGAAGAATCGCTTCAGAGTGGTCGAAGAACCGTCGAAGAAACGAACATGCCACGCGTGGCGCAACGGAGCGGAAATGCGTTACAGTCGTAACGATGCGACGGCGAGCAGATCGTGTCATCATCGTGAATGCAAAAAATCGCGCGGGTCGCTGCCTTGGATTGTCGAAGTATTGATCATGATTTGATGACTGGGGAAAGCCATACGGCGATGACACGTGGCGTGATTCGGTGTATCGATCGAAGTAATCGATGGCGGTGGGGAAAGCAAGTGCGTGTATATACATAATTAAAATGCGCAAATTGTGTGTAGAGAGTATTGGCCTCGGAGGGGCAGTGCGCAAAGTGTGTGTAGAGAGAATGACCCCAGAGAAGCAGTGCGCAAAGTGTTTGTAGAGAGAATGGCCTCGGAGGAACAGTGAACAAAGTGTGTGTGTAGAGAGAATGCCCTTCGAGGGGCAATGCGCAAAGTATGTGTAGAGAGTATTGGCCTCGGAGGGGCAGGGCGCAAAGTGTGTGTAGAGAGAATGGCCTCGGAGGGGCAGTGCGCAAAGTGTGTGTAGGGAGAATTGGCCTCCGAGGCGCAGTGCGCAAAGTGTGTGTAGAGAGAATTGGCCTCGGAGGGGCAGTGCGCAAAGTGTGTGTAGAGAGAATGGCCTCGGAGGGGCAGTGCGCAATGTGTGTGTAGGGAGAATGGCCTCGGGAGGGGCAGGGCGCAAAGTGTGTGTAGAGAGAATGGCCTCGGAGGGGCAGCGCGCAAAGTGTGTGTAGGGAGAATTGGCCTCCGAGGCGCAGTGCGCAAAGTGTGTGTAGAGAGAATTAACCTCGGAGGGGCAGTGCGCAAAGTGTGTGTAGAGAGAATGGTCTCCGAGGGGCAGTGCGCAAAGTGTGTAGGAGTATTGGCCTCGGTCGAGGGGCGCAGCAAAGTGTGTGTAGAGAATCACCTATGTGTAGCAGCAAAGTGTGTGTAGAGAGAACTGGCCTTGGAGGGCAGCTATGCTAAAAAGTGTGTGTAGAGAGAAGGGTCTGAGGGCAAAGGGCAAAGTGTGTGTAGAGAGAATGGCCCCTGAGAAGCCAGCAGCAAAGGTGTAGAGAGAACTGGCCCCGGAGGGCTGTGGCGCAGCGGTAGAGAGAATGGCCTGTCGGAGGGGCAAGGCGCAAAGTGTGTGTAGAGAGACCACCCCTGGAGAGACGGCAGCAGCAAAGTGTGTGTAGAGAGAATTGGCCTCGGAGGGGCAGTGCGCAAAGTGTGTGTAGAGAGAATGGCCTCGGAGGGGCAGTGCGCAATGTGTGTGTAGGGAGAATGGCCTCGGGAGGGGCAGGGCGCAAAGTGTGTGTAGAGAGAATGGCCTCGGAGGGGCAGCGCGCAAAGTGTGTGTAGGGAGAATTGGCCTCCGAGGCGCAGTGCGCAAAGTGTGTGTAGAGAGAATTAACCTCGGAGGGGCAGTGCGCAAAGTGTGTGTAGAGAGAATGGTCTCCGAGGGGCAGTGCGCAAAGTGTGTGTAGGGAGAATGGCCCTCGGAGGGGCAGTGCCACAAAGTGTGTGTAGAGAGAATGGGCCTCGGAGGGGCAGTGCGCAAAGTGTGTGTAGAGAGAATGGCCTCCGAGGGCAGGGCAAAGTGTAGAGAGAATTGGCCCCGGAGGGGCAGTGCGCAAAGTGTGTAGGGAGAATGGATCTCTTCGAGGGGCAGTGTGTGTAGGGAGAATGGCCTCCCGAGGGGCAGTGCGCAAAGTGTGTGGTAGAGAGAATGGCCCCCGAAGGGGCAGCAGCGGTGTGTAGGGAGAATTGGGCCTCGGAGGGCAGTGCGCAAAGTGTGTGTAGAGAGAATGGCCTCCAGGGTGGCAAAGTAAAGTGTGTAGAGAGAA